>JAYDZG010000028.1:4395994-4411425 GCA_034509265.1 Microcambeva bendego | reverse complement strand
CCTACAAAATCAGCAAGGGATCAAATATTTATTTTGACTTACCCAACACAGCCTTTTGGATCACTTTTCCACTCTATAAAAGAAATTCTTACACAATACAATAGACAGGACTAACCTAAGTTGCAGTCATAAAAATGAAAATATAAAATAGCCCCAATATCAAATAAGCAGACAAAAACATAATACTTATTTTTGCTCTAAAATGACACATACATTGCTCAGCATAAATGAGTAAACCCCAACAGACCTTTAGTTTTCTTTCAGAATCAACATTTTTGATGGGATATTATACGTCCACATAGTCTTAAAAATGTGGGCCATTGATTGCAAACAAGATTTCCTTGTTTAGAAGATAAGCTTTACTTATCAGTCAGAATACTGTAGCAAAAGCGATACAAATGTTTTAAAATGAGATGGAACTGCAATGCTGAGAAGTAAAAAATAAATATTGCAGTATGTTTATAACTTGCTAATTCCATGCCTAGAAGACGTAATGCTGTCATGAAAAATCATAAAAATCAGATTGATGTAGATGTAGTAGTTTTTGATGTGGGGTGTTCATGTTTGTCTAAACTAATTTGACAAAAACTGAACATTTTATAATGTAAGTTATGTTATGGGTTAAACATGTTCTTTTAGTCTTGTAAAAATTGTGACAATTCTTCTTGTGTTCACTGAGATAATGATTAAAATCTTAATTTTTGTAGGGGTTGTTCTCATTTATGCTGGGAACTGTACATGTTGGACATGTAATTAAAATCCACAAAAATAAATATGTGAAACATAAATCTAGTGTTTTGGGCATAAATTACTTTGGCACTGATACTTTATTTTCCATTTTTTTCTAACAAGAAATAGTAAAAAGAAAACTTGACTTAAGAACAAATCGCTTGTCTTCAACTTCATGTTGTTATATAAAATAAATCGTATAGTGAACCCAGTATGGTATCGCAGGTCAAGATTAACATTACATCCCTGTTAAATATATCATCCTTGTACCATTTCATTAAATAACTCTAAAAGAAAGCTTGAAGAAATGTATATACAATGTATATAAATGTATTATACATAGAAATGTCATTTGAAGCTGGTAAATATGCACTTATAAACTGTATCTAGTTTGTAACTACACTTATTGTGAAGAACACGGCAAAGGTGTCTGTTTATTCTTAGAGGCTTGAAGAAGCTATTAGAGAATTTAGTCTTATATCTGTCCACATTGATATGAGCTGCTTGAGAATTGAAATCAGTAGCTATTGTCCAGACTACATAAACCTGGCTGACACCGCTCAGTATAAAGCTTGCTCGGCCGCTTGTTTGGCCGCTTGCTCTGCCGCTTGCCCAGCCGCTGGCCAGCCGCTTGCCATGAAATCAGTATTAGAACTCAAATGCATTTTAAACCGCTATAATGCATTGTCTGGGGGTCCCATTACTTCTGGTGTAGTTGCACAGTTATGGGTAGACAATTGGGTTGAGGAGGGACAAGCCATGAACCATCAGGTTGTTGGACACCAAAAACATGTTGATGCTAGTTTTATATCTCACTGACGTTTAATGCAAACATGATGTACCTGACTTCTATTTGGGGTGCCATAGTAAAGGGTGTAAAACATGAAGAGATTTCATTTTTTAAAATCGATTGAAAAAACTTAGCAATTGTTGTTGCCAAAGCACATTATATAAATAATAATAAGGGTGTGATTATTCATGTAAGTGACTGTGGGTTTTCATCTTTGCTTCTGCAGAACCCAACCCAGAGTAAACAGATTCTCGGACTAGGTGGCAGAAGAGGAATGCATGGACAGTATCAGTGAATATTTGAAGCTGGATCAAACTAATGTGCTTGTATTTTATTGTCTTCTGACACTTAGTTCACATTAGAAGATTCAAAACTACTGCATTTATTTTTTTAAAAGAAGTTAAGAACAGATCCTTATCTAGAGCCCTAACTAAAAAAGTAATAGCGACCAAACAAGGTCTCACATATGGAATAAAGATTCCACAGCTCTTTAGTACTATTACAATGTGTGTTCTCCCTCATGCCTTAGATATAGTGTATGCAATTTGTTGGACATCCCTGATTAAATTACAAAATACATCTTTTGTCACAAACTATTTCAAAATAGTTCTTGTGTCACAGTTACTTCCTATTGAATTAGCATGAAAAATAGAATAATAAATACAATTGTTAATGTAGCATGTGCAAAAAAAAACGGTATCAGTACTTAGTAACACCCTCTAAAAGTTTTTCAGATCTTGTGTAGGGATTTTAATCCACTGTTTTTGCAGAATGCTTCTGAGGTTCTATAGGTTCATCTTGCATTCTAAGCATGTTTTAAGTTTAGTTTCATGTAATGTTTGAGCATTTTGGTGTATGCTGGGTTTTTCTCCCTTTATCCATGCAGTGTTTCCTGTGGCACTTGTTGCTGTTAATTTGAAAGCATAACAAATGCATTAGAGTTTTCCAGTTTGCATTTGATTAATAATGACATTAATTAAATAATGCAGAACATTGTTTTACATGGTTTTATTATAATCAAGCCATATCAACCTGACAATTTGTCTACTGCAGTCTGGGTTACCCATGTATTTATAATCTTTTATACCAGTGGTGTGCAGTTAGGCCCTTCTAACCCTTCAGAGAAGTGGTAACGTTATTTGTCGTTTATTAGCGGGGTACTAACCAATCAGAACTGCTCATTGGAATGGCTCAGACGCTCTACTGTAGTGTGTTTATGCTCATCTAGTAGCCGGTTCAAAACCTCACCACCGCCGTTGGAACCTTGAGCAAGGCCCTTAACCCTCAATTGTTCAAACTGTCTACTGTGACTGTACTGTAAGTCTATTTGGATAAAAGTGTCTGCTAAATGCTGAAAACGTAGGTAAATGTAGTATAATGAAAGGAAACCGGACCAATTAGAAGTAAGAATTTCTCTAAGGGAGGCTAGAGTGATCTGCACCTTCTTAGCATTCGTAAGCAGGTGCTACGTCGTATCTATAAAAACAAAATAACTGTACTGCCAAGTTATGACGGGGGGGGCTTCCATGCATGCTTTTTAAATGCATTGATCATTTGGTGTGGCCATACGGTTTGGGGAGGCTTATAGAAGGGGTTCCCAGCACTGCATGCCACTGTTTATACATATAACCTTATTCAAAATATATTTATAACCCTTTTAATTTGTTTTTTTTTTGCACAAATTAAAATCCCAGTTGAACTCATTAGTTTAATTTTGCCCCCCAAGGGAGTACAGGTGCTGGTCATAAAAGTAGAATATCATGAAAAAGTTGATTTATTTGAGTAATTCCATTCAAAAAGTGAAACTTGTATGTTATATTCATTCATTACACACATACTGATATATTTCAAATGTTTATTTCTTTTAATTTTGGTGTTTACAACTCACAACTAATGAAAATCACAAATTCAGTCAGAAAATTAGAATATTACTTAAGACCAATACAAAAAAAGGATTTTTAGAAATGTTGAACTGAAAAGTATGAACATGTAAAATATGAGCATGGACAGCACTATTTAGTTGGGGCTCCTTTGGCATGGATTACTGCAGCAATGTGGCGTGGCATGGAGTCAATCAGTCTGTGGCACTGTTCAGGTGTTATGAGAGCAGGTTGCTCTGATAGTGGCCTTCAGCACTTCTGAATTGTTGGGTCTGGTGTATCTCATCTTCCTCTTCACAATACCCCATAGATTTTCTATGGGGTTAAGGTCAGGCGAGTTTGCTGCCCAATTAAGAACAGGGAAACCATGGTCCTTAAAGCAGGTACTGCTAACCTTGGTACTGTGTGCAGATGCCAAGTTTTGTTGGAAAATGAAATCTGCATCTCCATAAAGTTGGTCAGCAGCAGGAAGCATGAAGTGCTCTAAAACTTCCTAGTAGATGGCTTTGTTGACTTTAGACCTAAGAAAACACAATGGACCAACACCAGCAGATGACATGGCACCACAAACTACACTGGTTATAGTAATCAAAATTAAAAGAAATAAACATTTGAAATCTATCAATCTGTGTGTAATGAAGGAATATAATATACAAGTCTCACTTTTTGAATGTAATTACTGAAATAAATCAACTTTATCATGATATTCTAATTTTATGACCAGCACCTGTATAACCCTTGCTGTGATGACAGTGCTACCAACTGGGCCACTATGCTGATATAGTTTAAAGTTGCCAGGTTGCTTTTCTTATCAGTTAGCATCCTGGCATAAAGTTTGAAAAGTTTGTCTGATTTAGCTAAGACTCTTTTAAAAGAAGCGTTTGACAATATTTTATTCGAGTATTCTATAATGGTTTCTCTTAAAATACCATTTTCTCATGTACAACATAATATAGTACATTTATTTCAACCAAAGGAACAAAGGCAAGGATTCATGGATTTAGATGCTTTTTATTGGCTCTACTGTATATGGTACACTTTGAACAGTAGGCCTCTTTGTAGCAATATATGAGGTGTACTATGGCGGATTATTTGCATTTTTAAGATGTTGGTATTTTGATTCCCATTGATCAAAGTCATCATCATAAATAACCTGTTTTTGAGCCAAGATTATTCTGTGTCATTTATAAGTGAATAAGTGTGTTAACAACCTTGATGTTTTTCAGTCAGTGTTTGATCAAATTAATCCAGCAGCATGCAACACTACATTTCTATTGAGCCATTCGTGTAGCTTGTGTTTTTACCACTTAAATGTGGGTGTGAATGTCTGTGGTTATGAGTTGTGTGTAGGTGTGATTGTGTGGCTGTCATATTTTTCATTAGGTCTCTCAGGTTCTTGTTAAAGGAAATGATCATAGCAAGTCAAGAAAAATATTAGGCATGTTACATGCATCTTCACTGTAGACATAGTTAAGATGTTATCATTCAAGAGTCAAGTGTAAAAAAAATGTATAGACCAGATGCTTTCTTGGCTTATGGAAATGTTTAAATTATGTAAAACAAGTAAAATATATAAATAAATTGTTATAAAATATGATATAAAAACTTTTCTGTAACATTTGGTTTGTATCACTGTGTACCTGGATCGTGTCCCTAAAAGAATAACATACCTCTTTTACTTATTCATCCTTATAAGTTGGCAATTTGAAGTCTTTACTGCCATCTTTTTTTAAATGGGGATAATCAAATCAGTAACCAGGGGTGAGAAATAAACCAGGCTCAATGGACCAATGGAACAACAAATTGCACCAAAGTACCATTCAAAAACTTGAAAAATGTTAATATTATGGTAGCATAATAAAGAGTGATATCAGTTGCAATATATTATATACACATTCGATAAATAAAAATATACATGTATTTTGCAGGATTGTTTAAATTTTTCCAAATAGTCTGCTGCCAAATGTTGAAAAAACTTATTAGGCCCAATAATTGATTTGCATTGATGTATAACAAATCATGAGCTATGCTTGCAGCACATTGTTCCAGGAGAAATTAATGAGGCAAAGGGTAGCCCTACCTAGATCCTCTAAATTAATATATTGTTTTAAATAATTTGTCCTCCCTGTATGTACTTATTTGTATCTATTGTATACTTCACATAATCTGTTTAAGGGAGGGGGACTTAATCAGGAGCGCAATTAATTTCAATATAAAAATCAAATTATAAAATTGGCTGCACTTGGAGGCATTGGACTCATCTTAACCAGAATCATTATAGCTAAAGAATGGTGGAACATAATGTTTTAGGTGTGCTTTGCTGCTTGATGTTTAAATATTTAAATGTTTAATAAAGACAAAAGAAGTACTACTTTTGTCTTATTTATGTCAAAGTTTTTAATTTATTTCAACAAATCAATACATTTTTAATAATCAGAAGACAGTTCCACAAACAAAACAATAACTGCAATCAATTCAAATCAACAAATTATAACAAAATGGCAACTGGCTACCAAAACAAATCTTACTGTGATTATATACCCATTTACATTGTTGATCGGTTAAATACAATGTTGATACCAGAATTGGTGTGTGCTACAAAGAGGAGGCTGAATTAGACTCTACATTAGTCAATGGAAAACTGCAAATGGACATAAACATTCATACACTACATATAATCGGGTAAGGTCTTACCATGCAATATTAAACTTTACTTTTTATTAGTAAAAAGTGAATTCATGAAAACTTTTTTGTATATTTTATATTAGTCATAGAGCTCTAATGGATAACTATCGGTAATTGTAGCTCTCATCATCATACTCAAGCTGATCATCTTCTAGCTGTCCATATTGGAACCTGCGATACACTGTACCATCCTGTCCCATGTAAACAATTTGTTCATCTTCCTCCTCCTCCTCATCATCATTTTGACCTGTCCTCTTGAAATTCAAGTCAACCAGCTGCTGCTCATGTAAATACCCAGAACTGGAGGTGGCCTGGTGCTTGTACTTCAAAGACGAAGATGATGATAAATTCATGCCACCACTGTGATCATTTCTACCCGCATTGTGACTTAGTTTTTCATACCCTCGAGCAACAGCAGTTTCAGGGATTGGTCGTTTGGAGAAAGAGCGTGCAATGAACAGAGCCAATGCACCGAGACCAATGACCAGCATAACAGAGGTTATGATGAAAAGGATCAAGTTACCTTTGTGCTCCTCCTCTTCATCATTGCGGAAGCCAAAGTTAGTACTCAGAACACACTCACCTTCAATGCAAACAAATAAAAGTTACAGTCATCCAACTGTAACACTTGAAGACCATAATACAGCACTGTATTAACAAAAGATTTTTATCTACCAGGCTTATGAAACGAAATATTTAGAAATATTTATTTAGAAATAAACAGTAAGAATTCCATTGATATAGAATTTTAATTACAGTGTCAAGGTGAATAAATCAAATTTAAATGAACACAAAGCCAAACGTCTACTACAAAATCAAATAAACCTTTGTATACCAAGAAAAATCAAAAGCAGTTTCAGGTGGCAAAATCAATTATTATTATTTATTTATTGTCTGCACAATTCGCTCAACCATTATAGGGCAAACAATTCACATCTACGGCAATTTTAGTAGCTTTAATAAACCGGCCTGCATGGGTTTGGACTGGGATGAGATCATAAACATTCCAGCTGGGAACTGAACTCATGACCTTCTTGCTGACAGATCAACCTACCAAGCAACCAAGCCGCCTAAAAGGAAAATCATTTCTACTTACATTCATTTCTTTCAACATACTTATTTACAACAGTTTTTACAGCTTTATTCTTATTCCATGTCTCCCCAGAACACACGTTAACACTGCAAAGTCACTAACTAAGTTAGATTTGAGGTTTACTCAAACCACTTATTTGAGGTTTACTAGTCAGTGAGCAATTTTTATATGTATGTTCTGCTATCACCTATTAAGAATTTTAAAGAGGATAAAGGACAAAAGATGGTGAATGCCATTTCAAATCTTATCTGTTCATTAGTAAGACTTTCCGTACATTATTTTTCTGTAAGACTATTAAACATAAATGCTGTAAAATATTGTACTGCGAAGTTTCATGTATTAATTTTGGCTAAAGCTATTTTGTAAAGCAATATTTTTAAAAAATAAGGCTCCCCCCACCCCAAACAGAGGCAAATGCTTACAAAGCATTTAAATAAACATTTCTAAATGTTGTAGGGCTGGAAATATCCATCAAGGGCATTAAAACCATTTTATTCTTACCTCTGGTATGTGTGCAGTTACAGCAGTCTTGTTTCTCTGGTGTTGCATCATTCTCGGCTGTATCCTTATTGGTACAGCATGGTAAACAGCGTTCACTAGAAGTCAGGATAAACTGGGCAGAGCAGCTTGTGCAGTTATCTGGTCCAGGTCCCTTACACTCCGAACATGATTTATCACATGGTTTACAATTATAAACCTGTCCCTATGAAATAAATTGTCAAAACATTATTAAACATGTTAAATAAGGTATCATGTTCTATTAATTCAGTTTATTTGCATGTGTTATGTTTAATTCTCAGTGTACTTGAACTGTGTGGTGTAAGGCAAAACAGTTGAAAAATGACAAAACTCTAAGCTCTAAGATGGCATAATTTACTATGCCATCTTAGAGCTTAGAGTTTTGTCATTTTTCAACTGTTACAGCAACTGTTTTGCCTGCTAAATTGTTTTGTTCATTTTCAAACTGCACAGTACTGTACACAAGAGTCTGACTTCAGATGTACAAATAATGACATATTTAAATAATCATTTTTATGCAAAACATTTTGCTTGAAATTTTCAATTCACTAATATTAAACGTTCAGTTCATTGTCTTATCCTAATTAGGGTCAGGGAGGGGTGCTGGAGCCTATCCCAGCTCTTCAATGGGCGCAAGGGACACGGTAATACCCTGAATGGGGCTCCAGTCCATCGCAGGTACCTACAGGACAATTCAGAGTCTCCAATCAACCTGGTAGCATGTCTTTGGACTGTGGGAGGAAACCAAAGTACCCAGAGGAAACCCACACGGACACGAGGAGAACATGCAAACTCCATACAGAAAGGACTCAGATCGCCCCACCCAGGGATCGAGCCCAGGACCTTCTTGCTGTGAGGCAACAGTGCAACCCACTAAGCCACCGTGCAGCCCTTAATATTAAATGTTATAAAAAAGTACCTCAGCTGCAAAGTACTCCCCCATGACACAGGTCAAATCACAAGTGCCACCTGAGAGAGTGTACCCAAGATGACATGAGGTGCAGTCATGAATGTGGCTGCCTACAAGTCAGAAAAGAAAACATAACAAATAAAATCTTCAGATTCTAAAGACTTGACAAACCATAAAATATTTTTATGAGGACACTGTCAATTAGATTATCAGCTTCTCTCTAATTACATAAAGTCTTAGATGCCTAGCTCTACATGATGTATCCTCGAAAAAAACATTTTAAGTTTGTCTTGGATTTCTTTTAATCAGGTGCTCTTGTGGCACAGCAGAACATTTTATTACCCCACCACTGCTGTGATAGGTTTGAATTAAAGCTGTGATATTGGCTGACTGGATATTAACACCAAGATTACTGGCTGAGTTTTTTGAGGAACTTGAAAGAAACTGATGCCCTATCTAGGCTATTTCTGCCTTGTTTTCTGTTGAAACTAAACCCATCACAACACTGCTGAGGATAAAGCGCCCATTCCATTTGCATACATGCATGATCAAACAGTATGAATGATTTTTTTTCAGTCTTTTTTTCTGCATTTTCTCCCACTTTTGTTTCCGACTTGGCTCATCCAATTACCCAGTTGTGTTATGCTTGTGTGTCATAGATGACTAAATCTTTTCATTGGCTTGAGGTGAGTTAATGTGCATGAGAACCACACCCTGAATAATGCACTGTTACTCAACTCTGTGCAGGCACATTGGCCACAATCAGCCAGTGAAGTTTGTAAATCGCTTAGTTAGGAAGCATCCTTATACAGCTGTCTCACTGTGTATGATCAACAGCCAAACATTTATGTAGATGCCCAGTCAGATGGAAGAGCTGAGTTCTGAATCAAGTTCAAATTTAAGCTCTGATGTGTAAGTGTGTTTTACCACTGTACCACCTGTGCACAACTTTTATTTTTATTTTTTAAATTATGCTTAGTCTCACATTATTATAGCTGGAGTTTTTTTGGGTTTTTTTAAGGAAAAGTATAAATTAATTGAATGTTTGATTGAGCTGACTGAGTAAGTGAAAGCATAATTACTTAAAATTGTCATTGTTATCACAAATGCTTTGTTAGATGCCTATGTACCTGTGCATGTCTGGCAGGAGGCATGGCATGGCTCACAGGTGTTATGAAGTTTGTCATGGAAGTGCTGAATTGGACAGGAAGACACACACTGGTTCTGCTTCATAAACAAAATCATTCCTTCCCTGCAGCTGACACATATATTGGACTGTATACACTCCACACAAGGATTCTCACACCGCTCACACATTGTTGTATATTCGTCTGCATAGTAACTTTAAAGGAAAGAGAGAAAACTTTAATGTGTTTTTGTTTTATGAAACATAAAAATTACAAATATTGCAAAAGTAAATACAGATTTCATAACTTCTCTGCAGTGCTATAAAACTTGAAAACTGCAAATGGTGAAAACTACAGACCCCTTAGAAAAGAAAATCCAAGACCTTGAACATTCCTAAATAAATTAGGAGTAATGTCAATGAGTTATAAATATCACTTAAAAACCTTAAGTCCCTTAATACCTTGAAAGCTTGACTCCACAATGCTTCATGATCAAGAAGCACAGCATGGGTTAGCCAAAACAAATTTGGATAATCTTGCAAAGTTCTAGGACATACAGTGGAGCAAAAAAAGTATTTAGTCAGCAAATGATTGTGTAAGTTCTCCTACTCAGAAAGATGAGAGAGGTCGGTTATTTTCATCATAGATACACTTCAACTATGAGAGACAAAATGAGGAAAAAAAATCCAGGAAATCACATTGTAGATTATGGTGGAAAATAAATATTTGGTCAATATCAAAAGTTAAACTAAATTCTTTGTATCATAACCTTTGTTGGCAATGACAGAGGTCAAATGCTTCCTTTAAGTCTTCACCAGGTTTGCACACACTGTAGCTGGTATTTTGGCCCATTCCTTTATGCAGATTTCCTCTAAGGAGGGCTGCCGCTGGGCAACACGAACTTTCAACCCCCATCTTTGGGGTTGAGGCCTGGAGACATGCTAGGCCACTCCAGGGCCTTGAAATGCTTTTTACTCCTTCGTTGCCCGAGCGTTGTGTTTGGGATTATTGTAATGTTGGAAGACCCAGCCACGGATCAGTCGTCATGTCCCCTTTGCAGAAAAACAGCCCCCAAAGCAAGATGTTTCCACCCCCATGCGTCACAGAAGGTATGGTGTTCTTGGGATGCAACTCAACATTCTTCTTCCTCCAAACACGATGAGTTGAGTTCTTACCAAAAAGTTCTATTTATAGTTTATAGTATGTTACTGATGGTAGCCTTTGTTACTTTGGTCCCAGCTCACTGCAGGTCATTCATCAGGTTCCACCATGTAGTTCTGGGATTTTTGCTCACCGATCTTATCATTTTGACCCACAGGATGAGATCTTGCGTGGGACCCCAAATCGAGGGATATTATCAATGGTCTTGTATGTCTCCCATTTTCTTACAATTGCTCCCACAGTGGATTTATTCCAACCAACCTGCTTGCATATTGTAGCTTGCACCTGTCTCAGCCTTGTGCAGATAAAAAAATTTCTTCCTATTGTCTTTCGACAGCTCTTTGGTCTTGGCCATGGTTGAGTTTGGAGTTTAACTGGCTGTGGACAGGTGTCTTATGTACAGATAACGAGGTCAAACAGGTGCCAATAATACAGGTAACGAGTGGAGGACAGTAGAGCTTCTAAAAGAAGAAGTTACAGGTCTGTGAGAAACAGAAATCTTGCTTGTTTGTGGGTGACCAAATACTTATTTTCCACCATAATTCACAAATAAATTCATCAAAAATCCTTCAATGTGATTTCCTGGATTTTTCCCTCATTTTGTCTCTCATAGCAGAAGTGTATCTATGGTGAAAATTACAGACCTCTCTCATCGTTTTAAGTAGGAGAACTTGCACAATCAGTGGCTGACAAAATACTTTTTTTGCCCCACTGTATTTCTATGGAGCAATGACTTAAATCTGGAAGTGTTTGGTCATATGGATTTGTGAAAAGTTGCTTTTGGCAATTTCTAGGGGGGGCCTTCTCAGTATCCAGATTTAAATTTGATTGAAAATTGTACGGCTCAAAAGTCCTCAAACCTAAACGCTCTTGAAGCTTATACACAAAAATATGACCTAATATTCCACAATTGAGGTTTAAAAATCTTGTTAGCGCCAAGCAAAAATTAGTTCCCACCACAAATATTGGCACCCCTGAAAAAGGTAAAAGGATAGAAGAAATGCATTGTTTAGGTTAGCTTTATCTCACACTGAAATAAAACAAAGCTTACAAATATATTTTTTATTTTGAGTACTTACCCAGGTTGACAGGTCTCTACACATTCCTTGCTCGCTCTGAAAAGATTATCTCTGCAGCTCAGGCACTCATGGCTATGGCGTCCTGTGCAGCTGAAGCAGTTAGGATGGCAAGGCTCACACTTCTGGGTTTCCCCTTTAAAGAACCCTGTTGGGCACTCATCCACACAAGAACTATCTGCAGGAACACAACACAGGCTGTATAATAGTAGAGTTAGAAGTATTACATCAGTTAAGGTTGGTGGATCTAGTTTAAAAGGGACACAAAAGAAAAAGGAATATGTGCTATTCCAATCCACATATTTTAAAACCAGAATACAGTAAGCCACTGACGTTTGCGGGGTTACATTCCTAGAGCCAAGAAAAGTGAAAAAAAAAAACTAGATTTTATAATTAAAATCTAAAAATATGCAGCCAAGACACAGTTGCTAAAGCAGTGTTTTGTATATGCGCACTGTCACTCTGTCCAGTACAATTGATTATGGAGCGGCAGCTTTCCTCCTAACCAATCAGTGGCTGATTCTGGAGCAAAGGTGGGAGTTAGAGCTTAGAAACTATAAAGTTCATTTAATATGAAGCCCCATTACTTTGATAAGTGAGTAGCCTAGGCTTTCTAGACATTTGGAATAGTATTGTTTAGAATTGAGGGACATTGGTTCTGCATTTTTGTAATGGGAGACGTTTTTGTGAGTCATTTGTTGCAGCCACAATTTCATTTGTAAATAGATTTCTAAATAGTGTTTTATTTGTAGATAGATTTGACAATAAGCAAAGTGCACTTTGAAGAGTGTAGCCCTCTTTTAGTAATCTCCGTGTGTTGTTGCCCCCAGCTATCGTAAAAGCTTCCTGATCATGCAAAAGGATGCTTCTGTTAATAAAGCAGCTAAAAACACTTCTCCATTACATTATTACACCACTTACTTCAGACCGGCTCGTATCACTGTCCCGATGTTACCCCAAAATATAAGTACTGTCATTTATTCAAGCAGATTTTATTTGGTATAAATAGGGTATTTTCTCAATATAATATAACAACCATTTTCCCGATATGTGTTTTGTATGAACATAAAATTAATTGCATTTTTGATAAACCCTGTAATGTATCTAAAATTCATATAGTATTTCACAATATGCAAGTGAAGTTTACTTAATCCTACTCACTGAGCAAGTAGAGGTTTAAAGAGCAGCCAAGGCATTGGTTTTGGTATGGCCCCGAGCAGTGGTGGCATTGTTTGTGGCACAGGTGGCACCTGCCATCAAGGTCACTGTAGTGGTGCAAAGGGCAGTTGGTGGGTATGGAACAACGACCATAGACATCTGTCCTCAGGTTAGCTGAGCAGCTGGTGCAGTCTGTGTCTAGTGGACCAGAGCATGCCTGACAGGTACTGTGGCAAACTAAGGAACATCAGATATAAAGAAATTACAAGAATAAATATAAATGTAAACTTCAATAATTTACATGCATTATTCATTTAGGTGAGCATTTTGCAGGTATTCGGCAAACCTAATGTTATCTGTCAGACTTACATGGTAAATCACTCTAAAGAGATGCACACTTTTTATTATTATGTTTATGCATTATTAGGGCATTATGGGTGGTTCAATGGGTAGCACTGTCACCTCATCTCTGGGGTTAGATCCCCAGATGGGGTGATGTAGGTCCTTTATGTGTTGAGTTTGCATGTTCTAAATTGTCGTATAGGTACCTAACTACTAGGATGCATAAAGCTGTGCATTGTAATGCCGGTCCCAAGCTCGGATAAATAGGGAGGGTTGTGTCTGGAAAGGCATCCTGTCAATGACACAGACCACCTGCTGTGGAAACCCCCAATGGGAGCATTCAAAACAAGAAGTGAGTTGATGCATTTTTACAAAACCTAGTTGTATCTAGTTTCCTAGTTGTATCTCCTCTGCTGCTGCATAGCAGGACCTTGACAGATCTCGGAAATGCTGGGCTAGCCTGTTACATCTCTGTACCACCCGTTGCACCCTCAAAGCAAATATTTTACGTGTTGCACAGTACACCATTCGTAAATGTTGGTGTTGTTAAATTTTATCAGTCACCATGTGTAGTTTATCTTTTTATTAGTAAAACAGTAATCTGACGTGCTGCACGTCAGTCACCATGTGTAGTTTATCTTTTTATTAGTAAAACAGTAATCTGACGTGCTAACACTTACCTAGGCACTCCCCAGAATGTGTGTCTCTGTATGTGTGTGATGGGCAAGGTGGTACACATTCTCCACTGGTTAAGGTGCTGTCTGGATTGGTGCACGTGTCACAGTCACTTAGTCCTGGTCCATGACAGAGTTTACAGTCAAAGTGACAATGCCCACACACACCCTGCTGAATATCCTTGTAAAACCCATCAGGACAGACTGACACACATCTTCCTTCATAAAGAAAGCTCCCATTACACTCTGTAAAAGGTAGAGAAACACATCATAAACATACAGAAATGATTAAATAATGAAGTAAACTCATGCCTTTTACAACTGAGTTCTTACTTTTGATACTCCTAACATATTTTCGGATTCCCTAATAAAATGTAGGTCATATTTCATAGTACAAATCTTCACATTTTGTTAGAATTAAGATGTTTCTGTGAACTATGTGTCTGTATTAAAAGGGGCCTACTGAAAACCAATGTTTTTTTTTGGTAATACTGTCATTTTGATTGTCAGTGAGCAGAGGTTGCAAGGCATTGCAAGGCATCATCTATTGTTTTGAGAAGGGGATTGCAATTAATCTGGGCAAATCTGTCAGCTTGGGGGATATGTACATACCTATGTGATAGCACACAACAGGTATTTGATACCACTCAACAACAGGCACATAAAACTGAACTCAAACATATATTGTCTTTTACATGTTCCTCCGCAATCTTTTAATTCTGTATTCACACATATATGTGTATGTAAACTGTATATCAGTTATAATCTATATTATCATTATATTATAATCTGCATATACTACTACAATTATTATTATTATTATTATTATTATTATTATTATTATTATTATTATTATTATTATTATTATTACATCCATCCATCATCTTCTGCTTATCTGGTGTTCAAGTTGAGGGGGCAGCAACCTAAGCAAAGAGGCCCTGACCTCCCTCTCCCTAGCCACCTAGCTCTACCAGGGAGATACTAAGGCATCTCATTCGGGGATAAACCTATATAATCTCGCCAGCGTGTCCTTGGTCTTCCCCGGGGTCTCCACCCAGTTGGACTTGCCTGAAACACCTCTCCAGGGAGGAGTTCAAAAAAATTCTGATTTGCAGTTGTTGCTGCCAAGAGGGGCACAACCAGTTATTAGGTTTAGGGGGCAATTAGTTTTAGACCCACATAAGGTCAGGTTGGTTTTTATAGCTTTTCCCCCATAATAAATTAAATCATTATTAGAAAAACTTATTTTGTTTTCAATCATTTTATATTTGATATTCAAATTTCTTT
>JAYDZG010000028.1:4251571-4271733 GCA_034509265.1 Microcambeva bendego | reverse complement strand
TTTACCCAGCCGTGTAACTGGGAACAGCTGCACGCCGGTCCCAAGCCCGGATAAATAAGGAGGGGTGGAGAAAGCAACGGCAAACTACTCCACTATCATTGCTGACGTACTTCATAGATCGATGATCCATCAAGTGACCGAGAGTCGGCTGCGACTAATCGGATAATCATCATCATCATAGATGCATCGATGGCTACAGATTGATGGATCATTACATCATTAGTGTGTACAGTATGGTGTCACTTCAGTGGACCGTAGACAGTTACTTTTTAAATAAAATTCATTAAACCATTAAATCTTTATGTTTTATGTTCGGCAGGACGTCTAACAGCAGTTCTCTTGGAATATTCATGTACGTGTATGAAAACTCTATTACGAGCTAATACCAGCTAATATTAAAGCAAGTCAAAATCAATGCCCCCCACCCACCCACCCACCACTATAAACCAGAGAAATATCCATCATAGACTCATCCCGCGTGTTAACTCCAGTAGAATTAGAACCAGACCAGAGAGAGAAATGGGAGTTCGGCTACATTATGAATTATTTTTTTTAGCACTACAATAATTGGCACGTCTCACTTCAGCAGTGTTTGAAAACCTCTTAAACCTTTAACCAGGCTGGACCAGTGCAAAATCAAGTCAAGAATTTACAATGCTAGCTCACGATGGAAACGCGGTCTTCAGAAATACCCCGACCCGTATTTACAGGCGCCATTTTGTTCGGTGTTTCATTTATGCATTTTTTCAGGCGCGCAGGTGGAGCAGCGTGTTCTTCCGTTAGCACACCAGCGCAGAGAGTCTGAACTCCCCGGTCGGCTGGGCGCCGGTTGGTTGAACTAGCAAATAAATCCACTCGGACATGTTTATCCAAATGAAACTTCAATCATTTATTATCATGTGCTCCATTTTTTAACCTCGCACTGAATTCTGGGATGGCCTTATTGATTAAGGATGCATCCCATGGTGCCATGGTGACCCGTTCTATACTGAATCACGTCGGTAGGAAGGATTTCGACCAGCCGACTTTTGGGAGAGCACATAGGATGTTTCGACCCCCCCCCCCCCACACACACACATATATTTCATTTTTCAATATTTCATTTTCCATAGCAGTGTGTATGTACAGGAAGCCATATCATGAATTTACTTTGTCATCATGTCATCACTAACCTGATCTCCACGCTGCTGTAATTACTGGCATTATCCAGACTGTAATTACTAGTTCTGCACTGCTCTGCTCTTCTGCCCCGGGTAATTTTATTACCCGCCATTCCTAATCCATCACCACCGTCTCTCTCTCTTCATCTTTTTGTTGGCTCAGGTTGAAGTGTCTTGGAAAGTGGACGAGGTCAACGGTCGCCGCACTGAGAAATCGATTCGTTTAAGGCGTATAGTTCAGGATACTCGAGCGTTACAGCCAGAATGTGACCAGCGTCACTGATCTGGCATTGTTTTTAACGCCGGATGCCCTTCCTGACACGACCCTTCCTATTTATCCTGGTTTGCACTGGAGCACTATGCATTGGTTAGTTCAGCGTCTCAGATTAACCTGACGGCATGTTTTTTAAACTGTCGTGGGAAACCTGAGCATGAACGGAGAGAAATGCAAATTCTGGCCTGGGGTTCGAACCTTCGTGCTGTGAGACGGCAGCGCTAAGTACTGAGCCACCATACGAGGTTAATGACGTGTTAAATATACCCAGAATAAGCGGGGTGTATGTACATGTACTAAATATATCAGTGGGATTTATTTAGATATAGAATTTTGTTATATTATTATCATATGTGCAGTTTTTTAACATAACACAAAGTATTACTCAACACAGACAGGACCCAAGCCGGGCATTCTGGGGATCGAACCCAGGACCTTCTTGAGTTAGTACTACCATTTTGCAACCTGGTGGAGCAGTGGGATTTTCCACTACCACACCAGCACCGGAAGTCTGAACTCCCTGGTTCGAAACTGTAGTGCTGGCTCAAAGCCCTGATAAACAGGAAGGGTTCTCAATACATCAAATACATTATTTTCATTCTTCCCTGTAGCCTCTTGACAGTGAGACAGCTCACCAGGTTTTCAAACAGACCCGTAGTCAGGTATCCACACACTTCTCACCCTATAGTGAACGTTCATAATGTACATTGAATTCCTTCGAGCCCTGAATGGTTTTTAATCACAGACCAATAAACTCGGGACCCTGGAGAACATCTGGGACGTCGAGGTGTTTGAGCACAGCAGGTTCTGTTGCTCAGATCGTTTCTCATGATTCAACTCCGTAACTTGATGTCAGAGTCGACGTCGGCGTCTTGACTCTCCCGACCCGCCGGAGTACGAACGTTCAGACTCTAGATGGCTTTGCTGACAACACCGGTTTCCACCGATATTAAAAAAGCTCTGACCAGACTCACACAAAAATGAAAACGCTGACATGACATCGAGCGCTAGCAATAAAGTCTAAATGACTGTGAGCTCTCGGCTGTAAAAGACACAGAGTTCTTTTAAATCTGTTTAATGTGTGTGGGAGTTGTGGACAGGTGAAAGTAAGCTGTGGCCGAACAACTTGACAGTCGACCTCGTGGTATGTTTGAGGTAATTTCATTTGAAGGCGATAATTAAACCCGGTCCTCAGAACCCAGGTGCGGCACCGAAACCACGAGCCTTTGACCTTGAGATATATCACGGGCTGATGATTCAGTCGGAACCTCACACTTTGCTGAGCACACTGGGTAAACGTTAATGGCTCTCACCATATGCTTTTAGCGTTCGCAGTTCAGTTGGAAACTAATTCCTGTCTGGAACTCCGCAGGCGACCTGAGGAAGCAGGCGGGCGGCGAGACGAGAGGAGGTCGAGCAGTCTGAAAATCATTAGCAGGTTAAGAGATATCGACGCTCGTTCTTCATTCATCAATTTTCTAGATGTTTTGAAATGTCAGTCATGCCGTGTTAGCATATGTGGATTAGCTTATGAGAGGAAATCTACGAAGGTGAATCAATTAGACCGCTGAGAGATGGTTCATCATTTTACACCTACAGCTAGAATTGGCCTTCACTCAACCTGGGAGAGGGAACATACAAGAGCCTGAACAAAGAAGACATGTTCTTGATTCTGGAATGATTCGTCTTTCTTGGATGAACGATGCTGAATATGCAATCCTGTTCACAGATTCTTAATATTGTTAAAAACTCCCCCTGTAAATGTTAGTGGTTTTAAAACTGTTATTAATAAGGTTCCAGGAAAAAATCCACGAAAGCCTGAACCACGGACTTGCAGGGGTTCACTGTACACGAGAGCTGAAAGCTCCAATATCCTGCAATGACTTGATCGTAACCCGGATGAATAGTGAGATGTAGCCAATTCTTTATTCTTTATTCTTTATTGAGTTCTTTGCACTGGAGTGTGGAAACGGAAAACCCACCTGATTTCTGACAGGGCTGAACCACAAACGGACACCAAGCTGCACCGGTGGTTTGGGCGCAGCCCGGCACATTTAGATTCTCACATGAGTAAGAGAGCATCAAGTGGTTGGGGTCCAAAGGAGGGCCGATGTGTGTGTGTGAGTGTGTGTGTGCGTGTGTGTGTGTGTGTGTGTGCGTGTGAGTGTGTGTGTGTGTGAGTGTGAGTGTATGTGTGTGAGAGTGTGTGTGCGTGAGTGTATGTGTGTGAGAGTGTGTGTGCGTGAGTGTGTGTTTGAGAGTGTGTGTGTGAGAGTGTGTGTGCGTGAGTGTATGTGTGTGAGAGTGTGTGTTTGTGTGTGAGTGTATTTGTGTGTGTGTGTGTGTGTGGCCAGTAATAGCTGTCTCTTTCACACCACCACACACAAGCCAGAATTAACAGGCTGCACAGTACTCCGGAAATTGATTCCCTTTCTCCTCCCTCCACTTGCCCTTCTAGTCTCTGGATACCCCCATGACTCGGGTCGTTCCCACTTCATTAACCCCTCTCGCCCGGTTCACACACCTCGGAAGACGCCCTAGATTAATTCGTTTTACCTTAGAAGTGGGAGAAATAAGGGACGGAGGTTTATTTTTCCGAGGTTCGTTTAAAAAAAGCAGCACAAAGAACTTGTGTTGTACAAGGCGCCCGGAGAGACGGAGGATCCTCAGAGCCGGGTCAGAGAGAGCGACAACCCACACAAAGAGACAGAGAGAGAGGCGCAGAGACAAAGGAGACGCACCAGGGGGGGTCGGGACATTCGCACAAGGACGGGTGCAGACAAGACGTTAGCTGGAGACATTTTTAGAAGGCAAAAAGTCAGTCAGAACTTTTTACACAATCCAGGCTACACAATCCATCTCACTCTCTCTCTGTACAATCTGGTCCTACCGTGGTTTACAAAATGTAATATACAGCTTCCTTAAGAGGGCGTTCATGCTCAAGTGTAATTAATTATTATTCATTTATATATATTTTTATCTTGGCAGCGAAAACCCACCGTCAAGAGCACCTCCCAGTCTGTAGGTTTCTTTCACATGACTTTCCGATGTTGGCCAGTTATGTCCATTTAGACACTTTAATCCTATTGACACCACAATTCAATCCCTTAGTATTAAGTTTAAAGGGTTATACTTGATAGATTTAATCGATTAGAAACATGAGATAACATACATTAGGTGTTTAGTTAGGTAGGCAGGTAGTTAGGTAGCAAGGTAAGTGGGTCAAGTAGGTAGGCTCGGTGGGTGGATGGGTTGGTGGGTGGGTGGTAGGGTGGGTTTGTGGTTATGTTGGTAGGTAGTTAAGGGATTTGATTGATTCCCAAAAAAGTTGAAATCCAAAAAAATAAGATAATTCCAAAAATGTAAAGACAATCTAAAAAAATAGAGAAAATACCAAGAAAATACCCCCAAAATAATGCTATAATAATACATGCTATTTCTTTGGATACCTGTTTGTTTTGTGAAGTCAGACATTTGTCACATGGCACCACAATCACAGGGCAGTTATTTGTGCATAAATGTGAGCCAAATCGATTTTTTGTGCATTTAACCAGTTCAAAAGGAAATATGAGAGTAGTCTTTCAACCTTTAATATTTGATACACCTGCCAATCAAACAAATCATGACGAATAGCGTTTTTATGGCCTATTTGTGTTCTGTTAAGAAGATATAAAAAAAACGAAGGGCATTCCTGCCATCTTAGTGAGAATAAGAATAATGCTTCTGCTTAGAATCGTGATTTTGTTTGTTTTGCTTAAGCAGGCCTTTTATTTTGAGTGGGTAATATGTTCAGACTTCTTTAAATAGTGTTTAGGTTTAGGACCCCTCTTGCAGCAGGTTTGATTTCAGAAAGAAAGCTGCTGGAATTAGTGCAATTAAGATATGATTAAATGCTTGGGCCAGATGGTCTGAAGTGTCTAATCATACTCCTATAAGTTGTCAAGCTAGTCAACAAATATTTATATTGTATGCTACCCTACCCTGGCTATAACAGCCCCTCTTCTTCTAGGGAAGAATTCCACAGGATTTTCAAGCTGTCTGTGTCCCCAGTGACATTATATGTATATGTAATCTAATTGTGTCCTTGGTTGCATTACAATTCCCCTCTACTGATACTACCCTCTACTGCTAATTGAAGAGAGCTGCACCTTACATGCATCAGGTGTGTCATCGTTTTTGCAGCATGAGGCGAGTTTGTATGTGGTTCAGCTTTGTGTACGGAGAACCACACACTTATCAACGTTATCCCTTGTTCCAGTGCAGGTGCCAACAATCAGCCAACAGTCCAGCTCCCAACCATCTTGAACAGCAGCCAATACTTATACATGTAGGCGAGATTCCACATTTTAAATGTCTGCTCTGTCGTGCTAGCTTGTTTTATCACTGCTCCATCTGAGCGCCCATTATTCTTTAAGTGATTCGATGAATAATTAGACTGTGCCCAGTGTTCTCATGCTTTCAGCTTGTACTCTGTCATGCTATAATTCATATATCCTGGTATTTTATATTCATGTAAAACCATCTTCCAGTTAGAAACCCTGTAAAATTTAAAACGAGTTTCTTGAAATTAAGTTGTTTTTTTCTTGCTGTTGGGCAAATGAAACAGACAACAGGTAGAC
The DNA here is from genome assembly GCA_034509265.1 of Microcambeva bendego. NCBI lineage: Eukaryota > Metazoa > Chordata > Actinopteri > Siluriformes > Trichomycteridae > Microcambeva > Microcambeva bendego. The sequence goes on along the minus strand of JAYDZG010000028.1, from coordinate 4,265,680 downwards.
ATGAGAGGCAATTAGCAAGACCCCTACAAAGGAGAGGTTCTGCAGGTGGTGACCACAGACCATTGATCTGTTCTCATTCTTTCTGTCACTTTTGCATTTTGTCAGTGCTCTCATCCCTATAAGTAGCATAAGCCTGCGTCTACAAACCACAGTAGTTGCTCAGGTAGTGCAGCTCTTCCAGGATGGCACATTAATGCAAGCTGTTGGAAGAAGGTTTGCTGTGTCTGTTAGCACAATGCCCCAAGCATGAGGGGGACCCCCTCCTCCTTTGTGCAATGAGGAACAGGAGGAGTCGTGCCAGAGCCCTGCAAAATGACCTCCAGCAGGCCATTAATATCTATGTTTCTGCTCAAACTGTCATGGGGGTGGTATGAGGGCCTGATGTCCACAAGTGGGGCTTGTGCTTACAGCGCAACACCCTGTAGGTTGATTGGCATTTGCCAGAGAACACCAAGATTGGCAGATTCACCATTGGTGCCCTGTGCTCTTCTCGGATGAGAGCAGGTTCACACTGAGCACATGTGACAGACCTGACAGTCTGGAGACACCATGGAGAACTTTCTGCTGCCTGCAACATCCTACAGCATGACAGGTTTATCAGTGGGTTAATAATGGTGTTGGGAGACATTTCCTTGGTGTGCTGCACAGCCCTCCATGTGCTAGCAAGAGGTACCCTGACTGCCATTAGATACCGAGATGAGATGCTCAGACCAATAGTGATACCATATCCTGGTGCAGTGGGCCCTGGTCTCCTTCTGCTGTATGACAATGCTAGGCCTCATCTGACTGAAGTGTGTCAGCAGTTCCTGCATGATGAAAGCATCGATTCTATGGACTGGCCTTCCTGTTCCCAGACCTGAATCCAATCAAGCACATCTGGTACATCATGTCTCATTCCATCCACCAACACCACGTAGCACCCTAGACTGTCCAGGAGTTGACTGATGCTTTAATCCAGGTCTCGGAGGTGATCCCTCAGGAGAACATCCACTGCCTCATCAGGAGCATACCCAGGTATTGTAGGAAGGTAATGGAGGCACAGGGAAGCCCCACACACTACAGAACCTCATTTTAATTTGTATTGAGGGATTTCCACTGAAGTTGGATCAGACTGTAATTTGATTTCCCACTTTGATTTTGAGTATGATTCCAAATCCAGACCTCCATGGGATTTATTATTTGTTATTTTGTTCATTGCACAATGTAATGGATAAAGATTTTCACTTGGAATATTTCATTCATTGAGATCTAGGATGTGTTATTTTAGTGTGCCCTTTATTTTTTGAGCAGTGTAGATTCAGTGTTGAACAAAGATAACATTTAATCAAGTAACTAAATGCAAATGGCACCCATTTGATGGAACAGCTCATTTACATTTGCATTATTTAGCAGATGCTTTTATTCAAAGCGACCTACATTTATGACTGAATACAGTTTGTATAATTGAGGGTTGAGGGGCTTGGCAGTGGACATTCAGTGACAATCAGTTTTACAATAGTGTTAAGTTTGGTTAAGGTGACGGCTTTGTGCATGTTTGTAGAGCTTATTCAAAGAATATTTCTTCTCAGCTCCCCCAGCTTCAAAATTGTCCAGCACAGGGCTTTATGTCACATGAATGTCATGGGGTTAAAATGTAAAATAATCTGAATAGTCTCCATCAACTTATTCCATGTATGAACGAAACAGGTGTCTCTTCTGTTCTTGCTAAATCTATTTTTTTCTTTGTGCTCAGTTGCACACTCATTTTCACAAAGCGTACAAAAATGCATAATGATGCAAACTGGCTAGTGATTAATAAAATATTTTTAGGTTAGCAGTGCTGTATGCAAGCTTAAGTGTTACTTAATAAAACACTTCCCATTTGGGTCAATGAACTAGAATAACAATTACAATAGAATAAAGCAACACCCCTATTTTGGTCAAAAACATCTACTTATTATTCTTGATAATATTGTTATTAATTAATCGTGAAATAAAATAGTAATAACTTTATTCCGGGAATTTACATTTATATTTTATGCATTTGGTGAACACTGCTATCCATAGTGACTTACAGCATAATGACCATATAAAATATTTTAGGGTTAAGGGTCAATGGTCCACCTATGGCAACCCAGCAGGGGTGGGACTTGAAACAGGGACATTTTGGTTACTTGTCCTTAACCTTAATGTAAATGTCCTGGGTTCGATCTCCAGGCAGGGTGTCCTCTCCAAGTTTTTCTTTTTCTTACTCTCACAGTCCAAAAACATGCAATCAGGTTAATTGGAGACATTTAAGTGTCCTTGGCCACTAGGATTTATAAAACAGTGTATTTTGCTGCCGGTACCAAACCTGAATACACAAAAAGGGTTGTGTCAGGAAGGGCATCCAGTGTAAAAGCAAAGCCAAATCAATAATGCATATCAGTATCTCACAAAATTGTATACATATATTTAATCCAGCACCCTGTATGTACAATGATGAATTGGGAATGACAGAATAAAATATTATAACACCACAGAGGAAAAAAGAAGAGGGAAAAAACTGAAAGAACAAATTAATTTATTAATTACTTATTTCTTTATTTAATTGTATTATCCTGCGCAAGGTTACATATTTTTAAACTGTCTTTGGTTACACAGCAATTGTTTATTATTCAAGGACAGGTTTACCATGCAATGCTTTATTTTGGATTGCTTAAAATCAGTACTAGGTGCTAGGTGAAAAACTAATCCTGGCTTTGTCATCTTTGTCCTTTTGGGTGGGAGAAAAGTGGTTAATGTGGAAAAATAGGGGTGTAATAAGAATAGGAAATAGGAATACAACAAATAGGCCAAGTAGAGTAGCTATGGGGAGACAAAATGATGCAAGTCAGATGAGATGATCTCTTTTAGAAATGGAATTACAGAGACTGTGGCAAAATGCTTGAGCGTTGCTTGAATGCTAAGTGCTGGAGACACTTAACGTCTACTGTGCACCTTTTTAGGCAGATGTTTTAGTACTACAGATGAGTCTGAGCTCCTTTAGGCCAACAAATACATTTTGTGTTTTTATTGTATATTATCGGCAGTGTGATTTCTTCCATTGGTGTTTTACAAATCACGCTTGGACACTTTCTAGCCTTCATAGTTCATCACTACCAGGCAACAACCAGTAAAAGTGTGATGTGAATAGTGTAATTAGTATTATCTCAATGTCTCTTTTTTCATTGTATATGCCTTTTTGCAAGTTCCTTTGTTATTGACACTATGTGACCTAAACAGCAATTACCAGTATTTTTTTTTTACATCAGACCCAGCTGTGTTTGTTTTGTTTTTCTTGGATCAAGGTGTTACATGGGGCGGACACAAAATGCAGAGATAAATGAACGAAAACCAGTTTTATTTTCTATACAGTAGGCAGGCAAAAACAGAACACAAACCAAAAAAAAACGTTAAATGATGAAGAGAAAAAATGGATAAAAATGAAATCCGGGGATTGCAAACAGCGAGAAACAAAAACACAAAAGGCAGTTTTGAACTCTAGCTTTTTGGCTCGAGAGGCTGATGTATAGCTCGCTAAACCAAACCCTTAAGATTCTTGCCAAGGCTCTCTTGAGAGGATCCCTTGGGGCCCATGGAATGACGAGAAGGCTGCAGAGAAACTGAAAATCCCCAAAAGACAAAATATTAAATAAACTAATTGGCCCTAGCATCCAAAGCAATGCTTAAATGGGCTCCAGAACCACGTGCTGACAAGGGGAGAGACTGCTGCACTCCGTCCTGAATTTTCCGGTCACTATTTGGACTTCGGAGCCCTCAACTGGGGGAAAAAGGAACCACCATGAGGCCAACAGGTGCTGTGTGCCTGCAAAATAAAAGCGAGAGAGGGAGAAAGGGAGAGAGGAAGAGGCGAGGGTACCGACACAGGAGGCTGTCCAGTTTTGGTTCTGACCCTTAATAAAGGCACTCTAAATACCTCCCAGCCTCCTAGCTGGTACTGGAACTGACCCTTCTAAATGGCCCAGCTATTAATGCTTTCCCTAAACATTTAAGCGAGGCTCCACTCTCCAGAATGTCAATAAACCACCGTATAAAAGTCGCGATGTCGAGCACCAAAAAGACGGGGCAATGCAATCGGCCACAGGAGGGAGTGGCAATGGCCGAACTCCTTACACCAGGTGATTCAGGTTACAATAATATTCTAATGCTTTCACTTTCACATCACCTGTTGTGTTTGCTAATAGAGTATTTTTTACTATTCTCAATCAAATGCAATGCAAATGCAATGCAAAATTCTTTAAGCTCAATGAGGCTCCCTTGCATGCATCTGCAAAGAGTTTCACCCAGTGTTCTATAGTGTCCAGAAGATGCAATTTCAGAAAAGTATTCAGACCCTTTGATGTGGCACCCCAATATGGAGTTGCTTCAAAAATCCTATAGGGGTCTAAGGTTCAATTGGGATTTTTTGTGGCAATTTTATTCATGGGACATTAATTTAAGGCACATAGCCGGGCGTGGCACATAAAATGTTTTTTTGTCAAGATAAATAGCAAGCTTTGATGTCTGAGGAGCTGTCATTGGATCTTTGTGGTCAAACTCTAAGACATAGAGCAGGGTTAGAATATATACCATTATTTAAGGCTATATGTGGTCTATGGCACAAACATTAGCATTCCTAGGGTCACTGTGTGGGCAAGAAGTGCTATTTTAAAGATTTTCAATAAGTCATGAGAATTAAGGTCTTTAAGGTAAAGTATGTCAATGGATGTCCACTTAGAGTTTTCTGAACTATCTGGTTTGATAAAATAACTTTTTTGGGTAGAATTAGCCTGGTGGTGAAAAAAAACAACAATAAAAATAATATAATATGAGGAAACAGCAGAGACAAGAAGACTGGAGGAACGGACGGATGGATAAATGCAGCCATATACAGAAATGTCCTAAAATAAAAATCTTTTAAAAAGAAACTTAAACCAAGTCAACAGTTTTAACTGACAACAGTTACCTAAAGCATGCAGCCAAAACATCAATTTCTCAACAGTCCTTGTGTCTGGATGCTGTCATACACTCTGATGCTTCCTTTTCCCCAGCCAGCAGTGAGCCCTCCCACAGAGCAGGATGTTCTATGGAGACTCAGGCCAATCTCTGTCCGAGACAGCAGTGGTTATATCTCGGCCCAACCTGCCACGCATCGGCTGCTCAGCCAGGCATCCGAAACTGTCTGTGATGTCTGGCAGTTGTTGTAGATTACCATCTGACATTTCATATCGTCCAAAAGGTGTTCAGTCAGTTTAAGGTCAGAGCTTCATGCAGAATATTGGAGTTCATCCCCACAGAAACTGGAAAGTGCCTTTGTTAAACCGTGACCATGAAGATGACTTTGATGTATGATTTGTATCCGTGACCAAACACTTGAATTTATATACTTGGATTGGTGCTCAAGTATTTATTACCATATTTTGTTGGACACAATATCTTAAAACAAGTTAGCTGCCTAGCTGCACACTGCCAACCTGGGCAGCTTACTTCTTTTAGCATTTAGCAGATGCTTTTATCCTAAGTGACTTACAGTACAGTTACAGTGTACAGTCTGAGGAATGAGGGTTAACCTGGAAGTGATGAGATTTGAATCGGCAACCTTCAGATTACCAGTCCTGTACCCTTACGGCTAGGATACAGCTGGCCGATTTAGCTGACAAAGATAACAGATTTTCGCTGTATTCTGAGAACTGTTATCTTATAACACTTAAACACCTTAAAATGTAAGAGGAATGAGAATTACTTATGTTTTTGAAATTATATAGAAAAAATTGTCAGTCACTGTCGCTGCATTGCATGTTGGGATTGCCTTCACAGATGAGGACGCACACAGCTATGTATTTGTACAGAATATTGCGTAGAATGAGGCATCTTGGTTGGCAGCATTTTAAGGCAAGCTAAGTAATTTATTTGTATAGCTCTTTTTACAACATGCAATGTTACAAAGTAGCTTTACAGAGAAACACAGAAACATAAAATAAAAAATATATATTATTTAAATTAACACATTCATAGGTGTTGATAAAATCCTTTGATTCAGAGACATAAAACAAAGAATTAGGGAAACAGTGTCTAACCATTTTTGAGCAAGCTGAAGGTAACAGTGGCAAGTGATATAAATCTACACCATGCCTCTGGGTAACTTCCTTCAGTGGCAGCATATAAAGGACACAGGACAGATCCTTGTGGAACACCACATTTCACTATTGTGTAAATAGAACATTCATTATACAAATAAACGCATTGATGCTGATCAGTCAGATATGATTAAACCAGTAGATGGGTTAAACGAATGACAGAAATGGTGTTCAAGCCTCTTTGAGAAAGCCAAAGGTGACAACGGCAAGAAAAAAAACTCACAGCTGGAGTGAAAAAACCTTGAAAGGAACCAAGACATTGATATAGCTTGTGTTAAAAACAGCTGGATTCCATGCAATTGTCCAAGCAGTTTCCCACAATAGAGAGGGAAAGTCAATGGTCATAGTAAAGAATTACCAATAAATGCCTATTTTTATAGTTTAAACATGAGAATCATTGAAGAGACTGTTGCTCTGCTTGTGACTCCACAGTGAACCAATCACAGTGATTGTGGAGCGGCAGCTGTCTTAACAACCAATCAGCATGGCTGAATCAGGGACGGAGGCGGGAGTTGTGGATTAGAAGCTGTAGCTCTTTATTTACTCTGAATCTCACTTTGTAGGAATACTTGAAATAGTTGTGTTTGGTATTGAGAGGCATTGGAACTGTGTGTTGTTGGAACATCCCAGACTCTCAAGCTTTGTTTTCATGCAAACAGATTATTCTGTTAATAAAGATGTTTTGTTAAAGTAAATAACAGCACTCAACACATAGATTTTAATTTCAGCAATGCATACATAATGCATACACAATTATATATTGCCCCGATACAACTACAAAAATGTGGATATAAGGGGTGGAAAACTGCACCACGTTTTGTAGGGTATGGCAGAATGCAGGGTTCAATGTAGAATCTACATATCATTGGTGGATCCAGTTAACCAAGTATTCAGAGAGTTGAAGGGACAGCAGAGTAGTAGGATTGAGAATTCTTATTGGTAGCGTGTGTATGATGTCAAATGCAAACATTTTAGAGGGCTTGCTAGGTTTTCTACGATTGGTTAAAATCTATCCTTGCATTAATTTGCAATAAATCTTCCATTCTGTATTGGGTATCAAGGCAACGGACTACTGTGTGTGGGGGAGGATTTTTGAACCTGTCAGTCTTGTTGTCTCCTGCGGGAGAAACCATAATCATCTAAAATTATTTATGCTTTCAATTAACACAAGTGCTTAATGTATCTATCCACTTAACAGAGTAATCACTGTGTCGAGGTTAATTACCGATGCGAAAGAAGGTGAGGAGTGCTACTGGAAGCTCCAGGCTCTTAAGGGCGTAATTTTAGGAGCTAGTCTACTCCTACAGACAATGTAATGAAAAATAGGGAGGGAGCCTGCACTGTAGATATTGGAAGGATATTAGCACATTAGCTATTTATGTCTTTGCTTGACTTTCTCATTTTTATTTGGTTTTCCTCAAGCTTCCAAAAAATGCCTGTAGGTGTATTGGTGATAGCAATCAGTGCATTGTAGTAACAGTTTTATCATTAAGGGTACCTGGCATAAAAAAAACAGGAGCTATTCATGCCAGGTAAGTGTGTTAGCCAAATGTATTTACGTGAGAATATTTTCATTTAGCATTATTTATTTATTTAATAATTTTGATTTTAGTTTTCATTTCAGGTTTTTTGCACAAAAAGGGAAAAGAGAAATGTGCAGCTTGGATTTGCAATGTTAGTACCTTCCTCATAAATAAAAGTGCATTCATTATTTAGATAAATTAAAGATTAGCAGTATTTTATCGAGAAATATAAAAGGAAAATTATCATAGTTTTTCTTAATTTTAATTTTAGAAAATAAATTGTTTTTAACACAGTCATATCACATGGTGGGCAGAGTGTATTATTAAATACTCATATCTGGCCCCCTCCCTAACTGAACAACACGCTAATACTTGAAGGCTGGGCGCCTTGCAGAAGTGATGAGTTTGAGATGTCCTCAACTTGAAGTAGTTAGGTGAACGTTAACTGTGGACACACTTCACACTTCTGTAATTTGCTCTTGATAAGCGTGTCTGCTAAGCCCTGAAAATGTTAATCTGTTAATTAAATATGCTACCTGTCATCTAACGTATTACCCTATCCGGTCAAAAGTAGGCGGACAGTTGGCATGTGTGTGATTCATTATCTGTTTTTTCATACCCTCAGACATCATCTGTGTTCCTGAAGAGCCTGACCAGGCCATCTTCACTGACTTATTAGGATTTTTATTTTCACAAGTGCTGTCAAAACACAACAGTGCATAGATTTGATTGTTTAAGATTTGCTGGTTTACTTGGTGTTTGATTTGAGGGTTAACATCGAGGTAAGGGATGAACCATTTCCACCCCACAGCTCTCTGCTGGTCTGGATGCTGACTGTTTAAATAACGAATGTAGCGCTGGCAGAAGGAATGAGAGAACTGGTCCCAAGTGGTCTTCTCGAGGGTGAAAAAGCGAGTTGGGTCAGATCTCTCTATTCACTTAAGATTTTAATAGTGTTAGCTCAGCTGGATGGGTCATAGAGTTGGTCGGCTGGGTTCTGATTTTGCTGCTCCCTTTGCTTCTGTCATTATTTTCTTTAATTTTTTTTATTATTTTCCTATTCCCCAAATTTCACTTTCTCACCACCTGGCTTAGTCCAAGTCGCATAGATGGATTAACAAACATCATCAAAGAAGTCAAGCGTCTTGTATCTTGCCACCCTGGTGCTGAGTAATAATTGAGTTCGTCTTTCTCTCGGAGGGCACACAACACGCATTTGCCCTCTCCTCCAAAAGTATTGGAACACTGAGGCCAAATCCCTTTTTTTTAGCCATAGACGTTAAAGGGTTTTGACGTTAAAAGATTAACACCTTATAGCATATATATTTGTCTGGAGCCACTCATTCTACTTGAGAGAAAAAGTATTGGAACAGATAAACTTGAAATAGATTAAATTGAATAAGATGTCATATTTAGTTACAAACCCTTAGATTGTAATATTTGCATCAAGCTTGTGACCCACTGACAACTTTTGCTTTCTTCTTTTGTGATGCTTTTCCAGGCTTTCACAGCAGCCTCTTTCAGTTGGTGTTTGTTTTAGGGAGTTACTCCTCTTTAGGAGGTAAAATGCTTGTCCTACATGGTTTAAGTCCAAAGATTGACTAGACCTGTCTAAAACTTTCCACTTAATGCCCCTGATAAACTTCTTTGTAATTTTGACTGATCAGTGTAAAGGAAAGAATAACCGGGGCCATGTATCGTGAGAGTGTAAGCCCAAACCTCCTTCATTCAGTGAGAGCATTGAAGATGGAACATGGCTGGGTCTTCCAGCATGACAATGATCCCAAACACACTGCTCGGGCAACAAAGGAGTGGCTCTGTAAAAAGCATGTCAAGGTCCTGGAGTGGCCTAGCCAGTCACCAGACCTCAACGCCATATAATATTTGTGGGGGGAGTTGAAAGTCTGTGTTGCCCAGCAATAGCCTCAAATCCCTGCTCTATAGGAGATCTGCATGGAGGAATGGGCCAAAATACCAGCTACAGTGTGTGCAAACCTGGTGAAGACTTACAGGAAACGTTTGACCTCTGTCATTGCCAACAAAGGTTTTGTTAGAAAGTATTGAGTTGAACTTGTTATTGACTCAATACTTATTTTCCACCATAATTTACAAATAAATTCTTTAAAAATCCTACAATGTGATTTCTTGGATTTTTTTCTCCTAATTTTGTCTCTCATAGTTGAAGTCTACCTATGATGAAAATTCCAGACCTCTCTCTCAGCCTTTTAAGTAGGAAAACTTGCACAATCAGTGGATGACTCTACAGTGGTCATGATCCACTAGCTGGAGTTTCAATGAGAAAACATCACCACATCACTTCATGTATTTCTCCCCTTTTTCAGAGGTGTAACACATGGATAATTAAAGAGCAGTGTGAGCGCAGACCATCGGGGGAGTGGGGGGGCAATCGTACTCCAGTAGAGGAAAGTGTATCTAGGATGAGTTCGCCCTTAGTCACACACTAAAAGCAAAATCCTGCTAGTTTGCAAAACAGCTAACACAATTTGCCTTTTATTGCATACTAACATGACCTACATAAAATCACAGTTAACTGCAGTATGTGATACTAAAAGTACATCTGTTTCTACCTCTGTCTCTGACTTGGTCATTTGGCTACTACTAAATAAAATTTTATTAGATTTAATGTAGGTCGTGAAATTGCTATTAAAATTTACAGAGGCTACAATTTTAAGTAGACACATTGTTCTTGTCAGCGATGGTCCCCATCCTACAGCAAAACCCTGCTAAAGTAGAGCCTGGTCTAGACTTTTTAATGTAGTCACGTATTGAAAGCAGAATCCTGCTAGTTAGCAAAACATAATTAGCTTTTACTGCATCCTAATATGACCTACATAAAGTCATTTATTAAATTTGCATTCTGTGCTTCTAAAGTGTAAATACTTCTGTCTGTCTGTGGCATTTGGCTACTACTAAATACGATTTTATTAGATTTAAGAGGTTGTTAAATTGCACTTGTGATATTTAGCTTTAGCAGTTTGCTAAGCTACTGAAGGCTACAAGCTTAAGTGCTGTGTCAAATTGTATACTGTGCACTGAATGAAAGTAAACACAAATGCTGTTGCACCAATTTATCCTGCTTGTTATGTTTTATGTGTTTTGAACCAGAGTCAAACTGATTGATGATGCTATCAATTCAAGCAATTGGGCTAGCATGCTATTACAGGTTATAGGTCTACATACAAATACAAAGTCTTGATGAAACCATTATTTTTACATATCAGCAGCATTTGTGTTGAACTTAATAATTATTAAAATAAATAGACAAAATCACACATTGGGGTATTTTTTCAGATGAACAATCTGGGCTAGTTTGTGAACTGTTGCAGTGTTTATTACTGGCACTAAATAAAATTGCTGACCACTATTCCCATACTTCATGTGAAGGCCGAGCCAATGCAGTTCAACCAGCCAACTTTTAGGCCTGTCAAATTCATTCATTTGATTTACTAATGCATCAATGAAAACAATAAATAAACACATACAAATATCTTTACCTTAGTTGAAATGAGCATGGTTTAATCTTTTTCATAAACCGACAGGGGAATTTGGATTTAAAATAGAATAACTATGCTAGTCAGAAATTATGAGCTTTTTTGGAGCAAAAATACTGCTCCCTAAAATTGTCTAAAATTGTATTGCTTTTTTGTAGCGACCTCTTTTTTCTTGTGTACAGTCTAGTAATAAAGTGACCTGATGGTTGGAGACCACTGGTGTACTTGATGCATTTATTTAAGCAGGTTTGAATAGTAACATTTTAGTAGAAACTTTGATGATGTAAGCTTGTATTTTAAATACAATTGTTTTCTCTGTGCACAACAAGCTTTCGCGTAGTATATCTGAATACCGGTTATTTGCTTTATGGCACAATGTAAGCATGGATAATCCTACTTCTGTATCTACTGATTCCAACCCATTGACTACACCGGATCCTATTGTTTCATCCTCTCTGAGGTTATATTCAGGTACACAGGACTAAGTGAGCTAGTGTGTACACTAGATAAATGAACACAAGTTAGGAATTGATATTCTGCAAAACATGAAATCTAGCATAATGATGTTTTAAAGTCAGAATCTGATCTGGTGCAGTGCTAACTCGTCTGTTCCTCCCATTTTTAAATTGACTTTAATATTGATTGCATCAAATAATGTTGCCTTGACTGGCTCTAGTTGATTGCAAACATTTTAATAGGAAGCTCAGATTTAATTTTTTTTTATTTGTCATTCATCATGCTACAGCGCCTCTGACTTTACTTTTGCTACCACTGAGTTCTATAATTGGTTTAATTAAATGTACTTATTTGTTTGAAATACTGTAATGTTTGTTTATTTAATGGGCCAGAATGCTGTATAGTCAAAAGTACTTAGACACCCATCCAAATTATTGAGATGAGGTGATTTACCTATTGCTGATTCGCAACAGATTGGGAGAGGGTATATTCTGATCCTACATGCCTGTTTACCATTGCACACGGGACACATTTGCTATGGAAGAACTTCAGTGGCCTATACACAACCCATGCAGAACCCATGACTTGCAGGATTTTAATTTAATTTAATTTTAAGCTCATGGCAGATCTCCTCCCAGTCCAAAAACATGCAGCCAGATTAATTGGAGATACCAAATTGTCCTTGACTGTGAACTGAAGAAACTTGTGTAATGAATAACTACTGTGTGTCTCATGAATGTAACCCAAGAGTAAAACATAACGTAAAAATCCTAATAAACAAACAAACTTTGCTAGATAATAGTATTTGCCCTGTGTCTTCTCAGGTGCTGTCCATAGAAACATAATAAAGTATTTCCCTAAATTCAGGATTAATTTCATCACAGAGTCTAATTCAAACAATCCACACATTTCATCACTATATGTTTTACGTACGGCCGATTTGAGCGATCATAGATACCCTATACTTTTTGAAATTGAGGATGAAACAACATTACATTTGTCATATCAAGCATTTATGAAACGGTACTTTATACGGTCCTAAAATAAATGAAACTGTGACATTAGAGAGAAGGTAAAAAGCTTGGATACAGTTCATCTTGTATTGTGGGGCACATTTATCTCACTATATCGACGCTGTTGTGCACAGATGAAACTTACCCAGAGCAGCGAACGCTATTTCATTTACAGCAACTTCTTATTGCCTCCTGACATAAGCTAGATATGCTGGGAAATGGCCAGAGGCATAAGAGCATCACGACTAAAACAGCTATTCACCCTTCCGGTCCCGCTCTTTACATGTCAGAGATTATAAATGACCCAGTCAGACAAGATTAATATTAGTGTGCTGGGTTTGCTCAGCAGAAATGCATTAATGGAATAGCAGCTTTGTGTGAATTTTGGAAGGGACTGAAGGAAGAGCTTTATTTTGCAGGGACAATTCCTGACTGAAACTTTTGCCAATGCAGCATGTGGCTTTAAATTCTGCTGCGCCGGAGACTTTGACCTTGAAAGTTTGAGAGCTGTCAGATGTGATGACTCAACTCGACTGCAAAAAAGTTTCTTGTGTCACAATTAAAGTTTGTTAGTTTAGGGCTGTTTAGTTATAGTTATTTTTATAATGGTTATTATAATAATGTTTTTATTATAAATGCAATGATTTCATACACTTGAATTCAAACCTCCTGCACACAGACATGATTGGAAAATGTCTGAGAAGGCCATAATAATAAAGATGAATCTTTATTATTTACATGTTCTGCATTTAGCCAACATCATTATCCAAAGTGACTTACTTTACAGTTACAGTATACAGTCTGAGCAAGTGAGGCTTAAAAGCCTTCCTCAAGGGTGTAATACCAGCCGTAGCCCAGTGGTTAAGGTACTGGACTAGCAATCTCAAGGTCGCCAATTCAAACCTCACTACTGCTGGGCTGCTGCTGTTGGGCCCTTGAGCTCAGACGGTATACTGTACTGTAATTCGCTTTGGATGAAGGTATTTGCTTAATGCTGAAAATGTAAATATGTAATGCAACAGCAGCATACTGTCTGTGGTGGGGCTTAAACAAGTGACCTTCTGATTACTAGTCCAGAATCTTAACTGCGTGGCTAAGGCTTTCTGCAGTTACTCTCATGTTAGCGTGTAAAAATAATTGTTTGACAATGACGGGAGTCATTCAGGTTGATGGGTCTTTCACACTACACAACTGATCGGCGACCGGGGGGTTTCACACTTCACGATCCATCAACAACTGTAATCACCTGCAAGGGAATTAATGATACCACATCCAAAATATGCATGTTAACAAGTAGAGAGTGATCAAAGTGTGTGTGCTGATGAGCAGCGTAAAATCCAGAAGAAAAATAAATACCGTAAATTCCGGCCTATAAACCGCACCTGAGTATAAGCCGCACGCTCTGATTTTAGAAAGAAAATCTATTTTGTACTTGTATAGGCCGCACCGGATTATAAACCGCAGGTAT
>JAYDZG010000028.1:4162326-4176345 GCA_034509265.1 Microcambeva bendego | reverse complement strand
ATTATTATATTTTATCCCTTCTACAAATCCTCAAAATCTGCAATTCTAGGCATACACTTGACTTTAACAAGCATGTCACTTTTTGAGATTAAACGTATCAACATCAATTGCTATAGGGGTAGTCTTGGCTATGGAGCCACTGCTAGGCCCTTGATCAATCCCTTGACCATGCCTGTTCCAGGGATGCCATAAAATGGATGCCAAAGAATGCCTTATCATGCAACAGTGGCATGGTTAAATAGTTATGTAATATTTATATTGTCAACATTTAGCAGATGCTTGTATCCAAAGCTACTTACAATGCAATGACAGTATGCGTTGTGGAAGGTTAAGGGCCTAGCTCTAGGGCTTAACAGCAGCAGCCTGGCTGTGATGGGGCTTAAATTAGCGAATTTATTAAATAGTCTGTTTCAGTTTCTCTTGTTTCTTTTTGTTTTGTACTTGAGTGCATTGCATTGTTGCAGCCTCAGTTGTGTATCAGTGTATCAGAGACAACAACAATACTTGAATAATAAGGTTGCAAATTAATAAACTTTTTTTTTTAGCCGACGATCAGTGTTCAAGCGCTTTGCCATGCAGCCTTCACCTTTGCTACACACCAGCAGGAGTTTCACATCACTGAATCGCTCACTGTCCTCCGGGGAGAGTCTGCCTGGATCTCCTACACACAGTCTGTCCCCTCACTCTCCGACCACCTCCTTCCGTCCAACACCAGACTTCAATCAGTCAGGTTAGTATTAGCTGAGTAGGTAAAGTAGGTAAACTTTGATTTATCTAATAATTAGATATCTAACAGTTATCTAATAGTTTTATAGATATTGGCAGTCACCACCAATATGAAATTATATGTTTACTTTTTGACATTTATGGCACAAATATAATTTATAGATAAAAAAACACTTATTTTTTATGTCATGTTCATATATAAATATTTATTAGATATTTATATTTATGTTTATTTTATATGTATATACAATTAAATCTACATAAATCCAGAATATACATTTACATATTATTATTATTATTATCAATAATAATATTAATAATAATGTTTCTATAACCGACACAAATGTTCTTTATTTTGCTTTGTTTAGGTGGCGCATCCTCTCAGAGTAGTTCACCCAGCTCCAGCGCTCCAAATTCCCCTGCTGGCTCAGGTCACATCAGACCTAACACCTTGCATGGATTAGGACCCAAGTTACCTGGGCAGCGGCTACGTCAAAGTCGGCGTCAGTCAGCTGGGAGCATCCCACTCTCCCCTCTAGCTCGAACACCGTCCCCAACTCCTCAGCCCACATCCCCTCCGCGATCTCCCTCCCCTTTGCTCACTCATTCAGTCGGAAGCGCCAAAACTTTCACAGCCAAGATGCATTCACCTCCGACAATCGTCAGGCAAATGGTGCGACCTAAAAGTGCCGAACCACCTCGCTCCCCACTCCTTAAGAGGGTTCAGTCAGAGGAAAAGCTTTCACCATCCTACTCAGGGGAGAAGAAGCATCTGTGCTCTAGGAAACTCAGCCTGGAGGTAACGCAAGAGGAAGCGCTGGCCGAAATGGCATCCGATGGAGAACACACCCTTCAAAGTGTCGAGGAAAGCTCTGAAGTGCCCACTATTACCCGCGTAAGACCTGCTGAGCAGGGCTGCTTAAAACGGCCCGTGAGTCGTAAGGTGGGCCGCCAGGAATCCCTGGAGGAGCTTGATAAGGAAAAATTAAAGACAAAAGTAGTGGCAAAAAGACAGGATTGGCATGAGAGACGAGAGTCCTTGCAGAAGCAAGATGCTTTTCAAGAAAATGAATTTGCCTCATGTGCCCACACTACTGATGACAAGGAAAGGGGGTGTCATGGACGACCCACTGGAGGAACTCCAAGCTTTTCAGAGGCCAACTCTCTGGAAATTAAATCTCCTAATGCCACAGTTAAGGATGTTCTCTACAAAAAACTAAACAGCAGAGCATACGAGAGCAATGGAGACTCCAACAATGCCACCGGGGACTGTGTCCCAATTTTAAATGAGGGTGTTCAAACTTTACCGAGCCAGTCAGAAAGACAGCTATCCAGGCAGATTAAAGAGGGCAGTAAAACAGACAGACTGGATTTAAAATTTGTTAACATGGAGTTGGCTCGTAAGAGGCAGTCTTTTGAGGAACGTGATGACTGCATGTGTCGAATCACCCCTGGTGTTCATGAGAGCCTTCATTTTAATACCACTCGATCAAAAAGTCTCCAACTGGACTCTGCTCTGACTTTGGAGCATGCCAAAGGGACACTGGGCTGTGTTCACATCAACACTGGAATCAACACAGACTCTGTCAGCCCCAAGCTATTTACTGGGCGGGCAGAAAGTGCTGTAGAGAAGCTTCAGATTATCTCAGCCACTGAAGGTCCCATCAGAAAGACCTCATCTGAGTACAAACTAGAGGGACGACTTGTGTCCTCCCTAAAACCACTAAAAGGCACGCTTGATATTGGTCTTCTTTCCGGGCCCAGGGTGTCCAAAACAGACAGCAGCCAAAGTCACAGTGTCGGGATGGAGATCGACAGTGAGAAAGTAACCCCTCAACGGGACGTCAATAAAAAGCAGATGCCAACCGGAGCCAAGATGGAGAGTCCTGGGGCTAAAAAACAGGAAGCCACTAATGAAATAGACAGCATTGTTATCTCCATCAACAAAGAACACGCTATTGACAAAAATAAACAGTCCAATGGAATCAAGTCCAGACCAGAACAATTAGACTCAAAATCAGAGAGTAAGTTAAAAACCAATCAGGAGACAAGGCCTGCTCGACACAACACTCATTTTGCTTGTGGGAGGACCCCCTCGATAAGGGAAGTCAGCAATGAAGACCAAGAAAATGACATGGAAACCCCTGAGTCTACACAGCAAATAAGCACTGCAGAGTTCAGTATGCCAGTTATCACTGACCTTGTCAACAAGCAAGACACAGTACCCTCAGACCTCCGAACTGCTGATAAAGCTGTAGCGAAGTCAGTTGTTGGTTCACAGAATTTAGGGTCAATTAAAGTAAACAACTGCCAAATAACTACAGACAAGGATACATTTTGTGGAAAACTTGTGGAGGAGGCTTGCTCAAATGGCGCCAAATATACCACAATTGGGAGACACAGTTTAGTTACGGCTTCATCAATAGCTCCAGCTTCAGACAAAATTTTTGGTGCACCTAACAAAGCTTTGCATTCAAAAGACTGTTTAACGAGTGGAAGCAAGATTCCAGAAAGCTCAGCTGAAACCCCAGAAATCACCCAGATGAA
Source organism: Microcambeva bendego (assembly GCA_034509265.1). Lineage (NCBI taxonomy): Eukaryota > Metazoa > Chordata > Actinopteri > Siluriformes > Trichomycteridae > Microcambeva > Microcambeva bendego. The sequence goes on along the minus strand of JAYDZG010000028.1, from coordinate 4,173,072 downwards.
AAGCATGAATAGCACTATTGAAGAAGTGACCAAAAAATCTAATTTTTATTCAAAAACAGAGCAGATTCCTGTACAGACCTTGGTAGTTAAAAGCAACATATCTGTTCCTGAGAGTTCACCTTCAGTTCTTCACAGTGGCTCTGCAGCGGCAGCTTCCCAAACATTAAATCATTGTGTAACTCAAAGCCAACTGACTGTCAATTCTGGTCTTTCAAGGAAACAGGAAAACAACAGTGCTGCTCCCATTGCTGATTCTTTTAGACCCATTCCCACTGTGAGTCTTCATTCTCCAGACTGTGTAGACAGAAATTCACATTGTTTAACAGAAGTCACCACATACAACACACAAGAAAAGCCAGCCCAACAGACATCCCTCAAAACACAAAGCAGCACTGCCTCAGACATACTGAAGTGTTCAGGTGAGTCCCTCAAAACACAACATATTTGTGCAGATAAGGAAAAAAATCAAGGTCATAAGAACAATGGATCCAAAACAAAAATCAAAAACAAAGACCAGAAGATGAGCATGCTTTCAAAAGTTCAACTTAAAACTGAAACACCTCTAGGTCGAATGGCAGATCCAAAAGATAAAAACACTAAAATGAGTTTTAAGGAAGATGTAGAATGTATTTTAAAAAGTCACAATAAGTCAGCAGCTAATGTTGAAACTGTAAAGACCATTGCCATTCAAGATGTTCCAGATGCTAACCAGACTCTCACAAAGTCCATGTCTAAGGATTCTGGTTCAATTCCACTGCATATACAGGGTGATAAAACAGATATTACTGGGCAAGATCAAACCTCAAATTCACATGAGGAAAAGTTGAAAGTAGAGCACATTCCAGAACACAAGATAAACAAGACACCACTCGATGTGAGTCCTGTCCAAGCAACAAAGAAACCACCTTTGTCTGAAAAAAAATGTCTAACAAGCTCCAAAAACAAAGCTAAGTCAGAATCCCCCCCATCTACTCAGCAAAGTGAAAAGGCAACCGAAGAGAAAGGTGCATCAGGACGGACTATGGCTAAAATCAACACAGATCTAAAATCAAAGGAGCAAAGAGAGTCTGCTCCACTTGCTCTGCAACCTAAACCACAGAAAGATAAGTTTATCTCCAATTGTGACTCCCACTGTGACACAGTGTTAACTACTGCTGTCAAGGTTCAAATGTCAACTGGATTCCCACCAGGGAACATCACTGGTGAGCACAGCACAGCAGAAGTGACAAGACCTGGTAAAGACCTTAAAGTCGAGCATCCAAAATCATCAGACTCGTCTCAGAAAGTCAACCGGAAGGACTTCCAGAGACCTACATCTCTAGCAAAGGATGGCCAAGCACAGTCCAAAGATGTAACAAAATTTTCCAATAACAAAAAGTGACACATGTGGTAACACTGGAGGTTTGATGAGTTCAACTTTTCTTAGACAGCAGGACGCAATCAATGTAGTTTATTGTTTTTCCATACACTGTATTCTAATGCTTTACTTTTTGAGGACCGACAAAGCTGTTACTTCACTGTTTCTTGATGGGCTAGTATGAGTGCTGGTTTGTTTGTATGTATGTTGCTGGTAATGGTTGGGTCACTGTGTATCTGAAAGATTGCAGGTTTGAATGTAGACCAGTTATGCTGCTTAAGGTTTTTTTTTTACTTTTCTGCATTGGGGAATGTCTAGATTCTCATATATATGATGTGTGCAATAAGTTAGACATCGACTTAATGCTCATGTAAGGGTATTGTGCCAATTTAGGAATTCTACAATATTTTTTTATTATTTTGGAAAAGGGGGTGTATTCAAAATGAAAAATACCTTAATCCAAAATAATGTTCTCTAGTAAATAGATTAAAAGCCACATATGAAGTATTTGTAGCGATGGTGTTAGTGTCTCAGCGCATGTTTCATGCAGAAAGAAAAATATATTTCTTTTTTTTCTACTTAGTGTGGCTGTTTGTTTTGGGTAGTGGTGCACAGAGGGAACGCACTTAAACCTGTGCTTCTCACCTAGAACTATTTTATAATAGAATCATCTTACGGTTCTCAATTAATATCTATAAGGGGCTTCAGGTTATTTTGGGCAGTCCAGCTTGCTGTTCTTAGCAGGTTGTGTCAAAATTTCATACTCCCTTCATATACATGTTTTTGTTTGCATTAATAAATATTAATTTTTTTATGCAATTAACTGTACATAGAGCAATGTTAATAGGATCAGAATATGAATATAAGCGTTGTATGTTTTTTATGTATATATTTTGCTATGTCAGTCGTATCTTTGTATACTGTACTAGATGTTTGTTGCTCACAGACCTTTTCGTCTGCGCAGTAAATGCCGCCATTTAACATAAGCTAATGAAAATTATATAGATGAATCAGAAATGATCCTAGACTATACTTGAAATTAAGACACTAGAAGCAGTAAGTATACTCATCGTTGTACTGAATGTGCATTTTAATTTCATGTAGGCATCTCTGTGTTCTCAGGTGATCTTGTAATGAAAAAACTTGTCTTTGTACAACAAAAAGAAAGAAAAAACAGTAAGTTAATATCTGCAGACTCTTTAAAACATGCATGTAAATCACCAGAACAGTTAAATAGTTCTTAACATTAGTGAATAAGCCATCAAATATCTTATCCCTTTTTTGTTGGCGAAAGCCTCTGTCTTGTTTTAAATTATTTTCACCACCAGTGCAAGCTAAAGAGGCTACAGCATAGTTTGATGTAACAAATGAGCAGTTAGTTTATGGTGGCAAATGTTAATTGTTTACCACATATAATGTATTTCCTTTTTTGCTGGATTGTTAATCACATTTAATGGGTGTAAGAAAGACAAGAAACAAAACCAATAATCATGAACAGTTTGGAAACATTGTTAAGAAAGGTGAGATGTGGTTTAGGATGCAGCACATTTGCACTGATCAGATACTTTAAGCGCCGCCTTTCAATTTTTTTTACTCACGTTGATCAAGACTTGTATTCTCGTTATGAGATCACACCTAGCGCTGCAGAACTAGTGGCTAATTTGCTAAAAAAAAAAAAAATAAAGAATGCACAACACTGCAGTAAAACTATTTTTTAGAAAGTGAATGTTAAATTATAAGAATTTGAGGACTAGATTTTTCAACCGTCGTGTTTGTGTGCTTAATATTCTAAGCCAATCGGAAAACTGAGGGTATTGTTATAAATCAGGATCGAGACAGTCAGGACTTTTAGCTTGTGTTTCTGTATTCTTGTATTTTGCCTAGTCTATAACCCATAAATCAGTCAATAAAAAATACTTATAGAATCAGAACAAACGTAATTGTCAGTTAGTGGCAGTTTTATACTAACCTATGTCTAATAACTTGTACTTTTATTTACGACTGGTTAGTAGATCTTAAAAGTGTGTACGTTCTATAATTTTGACTGATCGTGCAGTCTATATAAATGCCTTAAATCTGTCTATATATGGTAATTATTGTTAAAAATTTTACTTGACCTCATAATAAGTGACATTACTTAATAGACTATTAAATCATATAATTTGGTAGTGTCCGAATACAGTACCAAGTCCTTTTTTTGCTCCACATAAACTGTGATGGTGCATTAAAACTAGCTCTTAGATTACAAATACCATGCAGTGTCAAGGAGGCTTACTATGAATGTTCAAGACATTTTTAGATGTCTCATGAAGAAAGTAAAGTTGAATGATAAATATTGTATACATTTGAATATGAAGATGAGTTTTAGTGAACTCTGAAGCCGTACTGTCCCTCAGAATGTAAATGGAGTATTCATAGTCTGAGGAGATGAACCGCACCTTATTAAATCATTACATACACACTACTTACTGCATCTGGACTAAGAGGTGTTACATGAATATATAGGAAATGTGAATGATTAATCTGGCAGACTTTTGTCACCAAGCATAGCCAGCATAGCCAGCAAAGTTATAGATCAGTCACAGATGTTCATGTCTATGTTTCATGCCTTTTATTCTGATGGTCTTGGTAAAAAATGTTAATGAGCACATTGAGTTTTTCTGTTTACAGCTTATTCATTGATGTATATTTTGAATGGTGTTATATTAAGTTGCCAAATGTGTGTGCGCTACGTCACAGGACATTGTGATTGTAGTGATGCATGATGTCTGTTTGACGGGTTGTGTTTTTTAAAGACTTGTCAGTCTTTAGTAGTCAATCTATTCATTGTGAGTCTGTCAGACTTAAAGCGTTCTGGATTTTCTTTTCCCTCTTTGACTTTGTAAAACTAGTGTTTGTATAAATCGTTCCTGGCCTGATGTTTGTCTTTTGAATCTGTGCAATAAGAGGTGTGGTATTGTTTTGTATTTCATCCCAGGACTCTGTGGATGTCATAGATGTTGTATTCTATATAAATATTTATACTTCTAAAGTTGTATAATAATGAAAATAAACAGGCATGACATTATCCATCTGTCTAATAAATCCTTTCTTTGAATCAATTACTTTCCAAAAATAAGTCATTCACTCTACTGTCATACAAGACAAGCATTAATACTGTTTTCCAGCTCGTGGTACCAAACTTTTACATTGTACTTTTGTCTAGTCTCTTGATTAAGCAGTAAAATTACATATCCTACCAATTAGCAGACACTTTTATCCCAGATTACTTGCATAGGTGTTTCCATTGTAGACAAGACTTTACTCTAGTAAACAAGTCTTTTAATACAAATCTGCTGAAACCTAGTTAGAACCATGTTAGAAGTCTTTTTTTCTTATATGAAGTCTTCACTGAAGGGCTTAGTAAATATCTGATAGACTCAGATGTTTGGACAAACGAGGGAAGGTTGTCCCAACATTTGCTATAATGTACAGAAAAGAGCCTTGATGCATGCCTTGAGTTCTTGGTAGAGGATCAAGTTGAATGAGACATGTGGCTCAGAGGCGGCATGGTACAGAGTTTTTAAGGTGTAATTTCTTCCATATGACACTCATTCCTCCTTTTCACAGGCAGATACAAAGACAAACCAGTCTCACCACTGTACAACAGCTACTACATTTCTTCATCTGCCCTCACCATACAATCTCCAATTTACAATTTTTAATTCGTTCAAGAGTGGCTTGACTCAAGGAATGTGACAGCTGAAACACATGTCTTGCATACATACGTGCATGGTGGTTCTTGAAGCACTGACTCCAGCTGCAGTTTTACCACAAACAATTTGTCCTTCCCTTCACTTGGACACAGAGCTCTGTGAACAGCCAGCCTCTTTAGCAATGAACTTTTGTGTCTTGCCATCCTTGTGCAAGGTGTCAATGGTTGTCTTTTGGACAACTGTGAAGTCAGCAGTCTTCCACATGATTGTGTGGCCTACAGAACTAGACTGAGAGACTAATTAAAAGCCTTTGCAGGTGTTTTAAGTTAATACGCTGATTAGTGTGTGGCACAAGGTGTCTTCAATAATGAACCTTTTCACAATATTCAAAGTCAAAATTAAAAGCATATATAAACATTGGAAATATATCAGTATGTGTGTAATGAATGAATACAATATACAGGTTATACATACACACACACTCTCACACACACATTTATAATATACAGTGCCTTGCAAAGATATTCATCCCACGCACCCCACTCCCATGCTTAAATTTTTTCGGAATTAAGATGAATTGTTGAACAGTGTGCATAGCTAACCCCTAAGCTTGCCACATCTTGCCACTGGGATTTTTGCCCATTCCTTAAGGCAAAACAGCAATCTTGAAGTGGCCAGTTTTGGTCTCACCTTACTCCATACATTTGGGGAGTCTCCCAAATGCTTTTTGGCAAGCTCAAAATGACCCTTCCTATTTTTGTCTGTAAGTAAAGGCTTCTTTCTGGCTACTCTTTCATAAAGCCCAGTTCTATGGAGTGTACGGCTTTTTGTAATTATATGGACAGATACTCCAGTCTCTACTTGGGAACTCTGCAGCTCCTTCAGTGTGTCCTTTTGTCTCTGAGCTGCCTCTCTGATTAATGCCTTCTTGCCTGGTCTGAGAGTTTTGGTGGGTGGCCCTCTCTTAGCTGGTTTGTTGTGGTACCATGTACTTTCCATTTGATAATAATGGATTTGATGGTGCTCCAGAGGATCATCAGAGATTTGGATATTTTTTTAATAACCCAACCCTGACTTGTACTTCTCTACAACTTTGTCCCTAATTGTTTTGGGATTTCCTTTGTCTTCATAGTGTTGTGTGGTTAGTGATGCCTCTTTTGCTTAATGGTGTTGCCGCCTCTGGGGCCTTTCAGAAAAGGTGTCTATATACTGACAGATCATGTGACATTTTTCTCATTTTACTTCACCAACTTAGACAATTTTGTGCAGCTGCATCACATACAATTCAGATACAAAACCAAGGGGGTGAATAATTTTGCATGGCACTGTGTGTGTATATATCGCCTTCTTTCTATACTCTTGTAGACATACAGTATATAATTCTAAGAGTATTGTGCTTTATACTATAGTTTCAGGTGTCTTACTTTTTATTACCTTATCAGTGTGTATGTACATATTACTGTATGACGTATGTTACACAAATGTTAATTCAAATGTGAATTTGGTTTGTTATGTGTTTTATGTAAATTTATTAAGTATAATTTCTTTATTTAATACATTCAATGCCTTTAAAAGAAGTGTACATTTGTGTTACATTGATTTATTCTCTTTAATAAAATATTACACAGTAATCTAATAAAAATACAAGAGAAAAAATAAAAGGGCACAAATGCCTAATGTGTAATTGTAACATAACATGTTCATTTGATTGCATTTAAAAAATCATAGGCATTAATTTGTTGAGAGCCCAGCGAAGCTGCGTCATGGTACAGTGCTTGTTTAATGCCTGTCGAAGTCAACATTGTCTTCATTGATTTCAATGTGAAAACTCAAGCTCTCAGCATTGTTGGATAATGTATTATACACTTGCGCCAGACTAGTGCTAATTCATATTTTACAGTATATTGTAGTTTCTATATCTTTCTTTATTTTTTCTCACAAAATAAATCACAGCTATTATAACAGCAACTGTTACTGCAATTGCAAGAACAATTCCCAAAGTTGTCATAGAAAACCCACACTGTAAATCAACATCTAAAACCTTCTTTTTATTGGTATAACAAACTGTCTCCTGTAAATGTTTCATTTTGTTAACATTTCCTTTAACCCAAATAATAAACTGATAATTGGTGCAACTGCAATCCAGTGGGTTGTTACTAAGATCAATAATACTTCCATTACCAAGTCTTTCAATGCGTTTAACATCCACAGCTGCAATTTTATTATAGGCGAAGTTGAGCTGGATCTGGTTTAGTGAGTAAAAACCAGTGAGACTGAGTGTGGTCAGCTGATTTGCACTCAAGTCTACATATCTAAGATTAGCCAGGCTTTTAAATTCATTTTTACTGAAGCCTGTTATATTGCACACAGACAGATCCAGAATCTCCAGGAGGGGAACGTGAATAAAGGTGTCTGTATTTGTCAGAACCCCATTTTGTATTGCATTTCCTTTTAGATCTAGCACTCGCAGATTCTTCAGGCCTTTCAAAATATTGACATTTATGTTAATGTCAGTTTCGGACCATGACAAGTTGAGTGTTTGAAGATTTTGTAGATTGGTAAATGGGGAGGTGGTGTTTAGATTGAGCCTTAAATGGCTGCAGTCTAAATGCTTTAGACATGGAGTTTTCTTGAATGGCAACAGCTCCCAGTTTATGTGACTATTATAGCTTAGATTTAGAAGCTTTAATTCATTAAGGCCAGACAGTTGTTTGGTACAACATGTCGATCCAGTGTCTAATTGGCTGTGACTCAATTGTAACTCTTCAAGGAGACTGAGAGATTCTAGACAGCTCTTGTTGAATTGAAGAAACCTCAAGTTCCCACTGATGGACAGATGTTTCAACATGGGAAAGTTTGCAGCATTTATGTGGCAAACATCTTCAAATGAATTCTCATCCAGCACAAGGTGTGACAGTGTAGATAGGTTGGTCAGGTTGGATGGAAGGGTTGATATGTGTGCTCTAGTCAAGTCTAACTTCTGAAGCCCAGCCAGACACTGAAAGCTGTTGTCTGCAAGGTCAGAGAAATGCTGAAGCTGAAAATCTAAATTAGCCACAGATATGTTACAAAAGGACAAAAGTCCAGCTGAGGTTATGTAACTGTTTGAGCTGTCTTCATATGACCCTAAATAAAGCTTTTTAGTTTTCACTCCTTCTAATCCCTTTAACAGAATAGAGACGTCCATTTTGTTGAAACAGCCACTGAAATCTAGACTGATGATGTCAAGTGACTGAAAAGCATTTGGTTCAACATAAACAAGATCATTTGCCTTAAAGCTTATCTCTAATGTGTGTGATTTTTGATTTTTTGTCAGATCTGCTGCTGTTATATATGCAATATAATTCATGTCTAGATGAAGCCTCTTCATCTGCTCCAGCCGGAAATGATCAAGACCATCCAAGGAGTGAATGTAATTTCCATGAAGATCTAAAATCTCCAAGTAGTCAAGATTGGCAGTAGGGATCTCCGTTAAACTGCAGATCATTGACTGAGCCAAATTGAGGTATTTTAGTGCTACTGGTCCAGTAAAACCACTTTCTGCTATGAATATCAGTGGATTTGCTACCAAAATGAGCTGTTCGAGGTCTGGTTGGTGTTGAAAGACGTCCTCATATATAAAATTGATGTTGCACCTGTGCAAATAAATTCCAAAAAGAAAACATTTAAATGATTTATATTAAATAATAACAAACAAATAAAGATCTATTTGTTACATTGGGTAAACTTTATTTTGGAACATCTGGTTATTGAGATGAGATGTGGTCTCTAATTGTTTGGTTTAGTTCATTTGACCTTGCCTTCACTTGTGAGAATTACATATTGTACATACTTGATAAACTGTGACACATTATTCTGGGAGCAGCCGAAAGGATAAGCCTCTGTTTATATCTCAGCTGCTGTACCACTGTGAACATACTGTACTACCTGCATCTTTGCACATTTATAGCAACCTTTTTTGCATTGTATCTGAAATGACAATAAAGACTCTCTGACTCTTGAACTCTTGTACTTGAGTTTTGTAGTGATCTAAGAGGTTGCTGTTGATTTTCCAGCAAAACCCTCAAATCTATGACTTTCTGATTCTCCCTTTAAGGTTTGCTGTAATTATTATATACGCAGGTCTTTCATGAGGTGCTTTGCACGACTATAATGTGTTTGTAACTTTTTTGTTTGTTTGTTTGTTTTCTTGCAGGTGGATCTGCCAGTGTGCATGTTCTAGCACTCAGACATTTCCAGTAGTGGTTATCAGACAACATCAAAGGTCTTGCTGATGTGACTCACACCGATTGCCTGCCAAGCTATAAAGCCATTTCTGCTGGATTGTTGGATTTTATAAATATTGGCACTGAACATTGTGTCCAAAAACACACCACTAAAATCTGTTTCCCTACTTTCTGAATTTTACGATTGTAGTTCGTACTACTGTTAAAGTCAGCTGCTTCTAATTGGCTTGGTTTTCATTGAGCTTGCTTCTTCATGTATTTTGTAGCTAATTTACTTTTTCATTATTACATTATTTAATTTCTGTACAAGCCACTCACAAGAAGCATATTGGTCTTTTCAAGGTTTGTATTGCTTACAAAGACTTTTTGGGACTCCTGTAAAATTAAAATAATAATAAATTGTAATATAATAATAATAATAATAATAAAAAATCTTTAAGGCTTAAAAGTGTTAATGATTTAACATTATTTGGTAAAGATGTATTGTTTATGGAACAGTGACCACATTGGCCCCAATTCACTAATTAAATAAAGACTTCAATATCAGGTCAAGATCCATTGTTTGAGGCTTATGTCTAGTTCAAACTATACGACTTTAGCCTCTATTTCAGCTCCATGACTAGTCACCGCTTGATATGCCAGCTCTAAGCAACTTGGCTGGCGATCAGAACTCGGCAAGTGATCACATAGTGTGAACTACCGAACAATTCACCTTGAACGGCTCGCAGAGTCCTCCCTGAGGCATCAGTAACATCATTGTGACTCCATGTCAACACTGGTTAAGCTATGTTTGTTTTATCTGGGTTTTATTTGTTGTAAATGAATTTTCTAATGTATTACAGATGGTATCAAGAAGAGGTCCAGTGCCTTGCAAAAGTATTCACTCTGCCCCCTTGACATTTTTCGTGTTTTGTGACATCACAACCTGGAATTAAAATGGATCATTTCATTTACAGAACATGCCTACACTTTGAACATGTTACATTTTTTATTGTGAAGCAGACAACAAATAGGACAAAATAACAGAAAACCTAACTTTGCACCACTATTCAGCCCCCTAAACTGAGTAATTTGTTGAGCCACCTTTTGTGGCAATTACAGCTGCAAGTGGCTTTACATAAGTCTCTATGAGCTTGCCACATCTTGCCACTGTGATTTTTGCCCATCCCTCAATTCACTATGCTTTGGCTTATTGTCCTGTTGGAAGGTGAACCTCCATCCCAGTCTCAAATCACTGACAGACCAAAACTGGTTTTGCTCAAGAATATCCCTGTATTTAGACCCATCCATCTTCCCCTTGACTCGGACCAGTTTCCCAGTTCCTGCTGCTGAAAATCATTCCCACAGCATGATGCTGCCACCACCTGTCTCTCTCCCCTCCATCACAGATTTTTACCCTCCTACCGTCTGGAAAAAGGTACAGAAGCATCCGGGCCCTCACAACCAGACTGTGCAACAGTTTCTTCCC
>JAYDZG010000028.1:4036261-4049442 GCA_034509265.1 Microcambeva bendego | reverse complement strand
TATTATTATTATTATTATTATTATTATTATTATTATTATTATTATTATTATTATTATTATTATTATCATTATTATTAATAATAATAATCACAATAATAATGTAAAAATGTATTGTTTGGCAATATAATATTTTATGATTAAGTACACTCACCACTCATGCCAAATTAATTAGAATAATACATCACCCTACATCACCAAATCTGGATATTTTTGAAGAAGACTTGAACTGGTTGTGCCAGAGCAGAGCAGTCTTACGGCTCCAGGGTTCTTGGGAAGCTGTGATCCAGCCCCACCTACGGTAATGACTGTGTGGAATTTAGCATGTCCTCCCCATGTCTGAAAGGTTTGTATTTAGTCCTCCAGTCTCACACAACATGCCGGTAGGTGGACTGGCTGAACTGCTTTTAAGTGTGAGTGAGGTTATTCATACTGTAATGGAGTGGTGCCTTAAGTCTAGAGTGTTTCGCAACTTCATTTGGGCCTGGTAATTTCTCGACCTACTGCAAAACATTTACTAGTATTCTTTGGCTTGTTGGTTCCTTTGTGGGTCTTTGTTTTTTAGTTTGACATTATAGTCATTAATGTTGGGAATGGTATCCTTGATATTTAGTATTAAACATTTATAGTTATATAATTTTTCACACTGCTGACCTGAATATAATAATTGCATGCATTTCTGAATGACATTTCAATGGATGAATGTTTGATATTTTTAATGTCATGTTTTAAACTCTGGTTACATACATACAGGTTACACATGATTCATCAGTTGAAATATTTTATCTCCAATTCACTCGACTCTTATGTCTTTGGACTGTCGGATAAATCTGGAACTCGTAGCTGATGTTGGACTCACAATACTCCCTCTAAATGAATGAATGTTGGAGTTATACATATACAATATTAGATACCACAATACTCCCTCTAAATTAATGAATGCTGGAGTTATACATATACAATATTAGAGGTTTCATCTATTTAATCTCTGGCACACGTATCACTTTGTTTATCACTATGTTGTCTATGTAACCTTATATAACTGTGAGGAAGCTGTCACACACACAATGTAGATGTTGGCATATTTCCAGAAACACATTTCACCCCTCTAGCCTAATGGCCTAGTGGGTACCAAGAAGTTTCCTCCCACAGGAATTGTCTGTCACTGTGTTTGAATGAAGAAAGAAATAACTAATATTCTTACATAAGAGTGACCACTGGAGCAAACATTTTGAAAAGCAGATTCAGCCCTGTATAACTCATGTGGGAATAGCCAATCTTTATTAACCTGTTGGGTTAGGCACTTCCTAATTTGAATGAGTTGCGGATGCAAACTCTCCCCAGAGCTGTGCAGTAGCCAGGCCAAGGAGCACTAGGGACTTTATTATGACTGCCTTGTAATACTAAGAGTTACTGCATGTGTAGTGGCTTGCATCTATCTTGGGTCTTTTAAATTTTATGGCGTTATAACTCCCTTCGCCTGCTGGCACTCTGCACTTTGTAAGGTCTCTCCGTTAATAAAGTAAAATCATCTTCTTAATAACTCCTGGTTTCTTGATACCAGTAATTGATTTGCTTTAACTGATTAACCTGATTTTGGCAGTAACTGATTAAAAATGTTAATGTAAACCATCCTAATAATACATACTACGCAACATTGATTTATTGTTTAGCATCTAGGTTGGAACCTGTCCAAATGCCAGGTCTTGACTTTTAACTTAATGAGATGAGGTTAAAGGTGTTGGTTTATAGAGGTGCCCTGGTCTTAAAATAACATATAAAACCCATGTTTGCTTTTCCCACAAAAGTGTATATATGGTGGCTTGCAAAAGTATTCATACCCCTTGAACTTTTTCACATTTTGTCACCTTACAACCACAAACTTAAATGTATTTTATTGAGATTTTAAGTGATTGACCAACACAAAATAGCACATAGTTGTTGAAAAAGTGGAACAAAAATATAAATCTTAAAAGTGTGATGTGCAAAGGTATCTTTCACTGCAATTCTTTTGGGGGTATGTCTCTAACAGCTTCGCGCATCTAAAGACTGAGATTTTTGTTTGCAAATCAGCTCAGCCAGGTTGGACGGAGAGAAATCGGTGAAAAGCAATTTTCATGTCTTGCCACTGATAAGATTTAGGTCAGGACTTTGACTGACATTCTAACACATGAACGTTCTTTGATCTAAACCATTCCACTGGAGCTCTATGTCTGTATGTTTAGGGTCATTGTCTTGCTGGAAGGTGAATCTACTTCCCAGGCTCAAGTATTTTGCAGCCTCCAACAGCTTTTCTCCTAGGATTGCCCTGTATTTAGCTCTATTCATCTTCCTATCAACTGAAGAAAAGCATCCCCACAGTATGATGCTGCCACCACCATGTTTCACAGTGGGTATAGAGTATTCTGGGTGATGAGCAGTGTTACTTTTCTGACACACATAGCACTTTGCATTTAGGACAAAAAGCACCTTCATCCACATGTTAGCTGTGTCCCCTACATGGCTTGTGGACAAACTGCAAACAGCACATATGTCTTATGAAACAAGGGGTTTCTTCTTGCCACTCTTCCACAAAGGCCAGATTTGTGAAGTTCACGAATTACAGTTCTCCTGTGGACAGATTCTCCCACCTGAACTGTGGATTTCTGCAGCTCCTCCAGACCATGGGCCTCTTGGCTGCTTCTCTCACCAGTGCTCTCCTTGCTCAATCTGTCAGTTTAGGTGGACAGCCATGTCTTGGTGAGTTTGCAGTTGTAGAATACTTTTTCCACTTTTGGATTGAACAGTGCTCCTTGGAATGCTCAAATCTTGGGATATGTTTTTTTAACCTAACCCTGCTTTGAACTTCTGCACAACTTTATCTCTGACCTGACCCAGCTCCGTGGTCTTCATGATACTGTTTATTCATGAGTTTTCTTTTACAAACCACTGATGCCTTCACAAAACAGATGTATTTATACTGAGATCAAATTACTCTCAGATGGAATCTATTAACTAATTAAGTGACTTATGAAGGCAGTTGATTACACTGGAGTTTCTTTAAGGGTATCAGAGTAAAGGGGGGTGAATACTTTTCCATGAATACGATTTTTGTTTGATTAAAATTTTGAAAACCAATTATAATTTTAATTCCACTTCACATTATGTGCTACTTTGTGTTGCTCTGTCACTTAAAACCTCAATAAAATACATTTAAGTTTGCAGTTGTAAGGTGACAAAATGTGAACATATGTATATTGTGTCATTTTATTATTTCTCTTAAAAATAATCAATTACTGTATGTGTGATTATATTTTAATCATCTAAATTACATTTTATTTTGAGTTATGTACAAATTGTCCAAAAGCGTTTTAAATTAAGCCCAATTTGGCTAGAAAACATTGAACCTTCCTACCAGATTTTATTAAAGGCCTTAAGTGTTTTTCAGTCTATAAACAGCCTACACTTTATGGAACACTATGACATCTAAAAAATCTTAAAAAGAAGGGTGCCTAGGTGACATTTCACTAACATCCCACCACAGGATTATCTCTAGGTCATCCTCAATCGATCACATCACTCTGGTTCTCAGTGAGCTTTACTTGCTCCCAATCAAATAATGCATTTAATTTAAGATTGTATCATTCACATTAAAAGCTCTACAGGGTCTAGCACCCTTTTACATCTCTGATTTACTTAAAGCCTATAATATCACCTGCACTCAGCTTTCCAACCTTTTATTCCTAAAGTCTGCATGTCAACAATAGGTTGGTAGATAGGTAGGTAGGTAGGCAGGAGGGCAGGCAGGCAGGTAGGTATGGTGCACATGTTTTAATCAAGTATGAAAATGATGCAAAGTAAGAATGCAGTGTGGATGTTTCGCACCCAGTTGTAAGAATCCTTCACAGTTGTTTGTGACTGTTTTAATGTTTCACTGTACATATGCAAGTTTCATCATCACATGTCTGGTATCATTGGGTAATCATACACCTGACTATAATCCCACAAAATCCCTGAGCTGTTTTGATGGTAAAGGGTATACACACCAATTTTTTATTTAGTTTGTAAGATTTTCTTTGTTCAAACACTTCTAAAACATTCTTACTTACTGCCTAGAACATACAGTATATAATTTAGCATGATCATTTGTCAAATACCTTTATGTGATTTGATTTCATAACAGTATGGTTACAGACAATGGCAAATGATATCACATAAATGAGGATCCAGTGTGTAGCTCAGTGGGTCAGATCAGGTCTTGTAATAATCAGAGATCAGTCTGCATGTATTACATGGACAAGCATGTTTTTTAACCTTCATAAAAAGCTGTTAATCTAGTCTAATACTCTCAGGAGATTAATAGCTCACGAGATGAGCTGTTGCTGCTTTTAATTCACTTAAACAGAGAAATCAGTCTATAAATCAGGATGAATTATAGCAATTTGAGATTGCTATGAGCTTTGTTAGTTAAGATTATTTATGATGATCCAGTTTCTGTAACCAATACAGCATCAAGTATCAAGCTCAATTGTCAAGTAATGGTTTAGTGGCTTCTCAGTTGAGCAACAACAATCTTTTTAGCTGCTCCTTCTTGGGGTGTCAGCACTTTAAAGCACTGGTTTGTGCATACTCATGACTAGGATTCCACCCAGCCGACTGGTGACTTTTGAACCAGGGTACTGGGAGAATCCTGATGCTCCATCTGGGCAAATCTATAAGGTTCTCATTTAATTATGTTCATTTCAATATGATCAACTAAATTCAGCAGGCCCATGCAAGTCATGTTTTCTGAGAAACCTTGACACTAGCCAGTGTCAGAATGCCAACCCAAGCTCATGGTGACCAAAACAGAAGTTTGTCTGAATGGAAAGACATCATTCAAGTTTGATGTCATCGTAATGAGAATGCCTTTATCTGTCATATTTACAGTACATATAGACATGTACAGTACAATAAAATTATTTTTCACAAATTCTAACTTCTTAGGAGGCTGAGGCTGAGTGCTCACACCCCTGGAGTTAGGGGCCTTAATCAGGGACCCAGTAACTGCACTGACACTGCACTGAACTGACAATTTTCTGATTGTCAGAGCAAAACTTTACCCATTAAGCAAAAGTGTACGTTGATGCTAAAGTCTGCTCTAGCCCATGGTAGAACTCTTCACTTTATCATTGTTGCTGGCACTTAGATAGCGGGAGAGGTTCTTCGATTTTTTATTTAGATACGAATGTTTAACATCCAGGTTCAGGGAGACTCAAACCTGCATGAGATGATTCTTGAAGATGATTCTTTACTGATGATGAACCAGATGGATCTATACCATGCTTGTACCATCTTCACATCTTAGACTTATGACACTTCCGTCCTTCCATCTCAGGCTATGTCTTCCCCCAACACATCACACTTAATCTTATCGTTTTGTTCCATGAGATTGTTTAGATTGCCCTTGCAAAAGACCTGCAGTTGTGGGTACATATGGCAACCCACAATATAGATAGATAGATAGATACTTTATTGATCCCCGAGGGGAAATTCTTGAAATTCTTGAAATATGCCAACTTGGTAGGCTCTTGTCCCTCGGATGACACCCCGCTGCCGCGGACTGGTCAGATTGACGCTCATAATACTGAGCCCCTTTTGGTATTGCTGTTTAGACTTTTGAGATAAGGCCAGCATTGTGGTACCTTTGTAGCATGGTTGAACCTGCCAGGGAAAACATGTACCTAGCTGCCATAGCTGCCCGACCGCCAGCCTCACTGGTGTGACACTTTGAAGCACTGAAGTAGGGTTTTCACAACACCATACAAGACAAAATGCTCTGCAAGATCTGAACAAAAACACAAAACAGAAATCATTTCTGACCCTCTGGACAAATTATATTTTAGCATACATTTTTGACCTTAACAAGACACCACTGTTTCATATTTCAGTCGACCAGCATTTATTGATGGCAGTGAATCTCACTCTGTGTGCTTAAGAACTTGCAAACACTGCTTTAAATAAAAAGGAAACAGAACTGTTCATGTACCAGCTGCCAAACACTGCACACAAGTGGGCGATGCAGCTCTAGAGCTACAGGGGCACTGAAATTCCCTGGTGGGAATCAGTTCAAAGAATTGTTTTCAGGACCAACGTATCCACACTTCCAAGGATGACATATGGTTTGGTTCTGTGGTCCAGTTGCATAGCTTAACTGGTGGCTCGATTCCCTGGTGAGTGATGTCCATATGTCCACCAATGGCATCTCTAACACAGTGTTCCTCTCCTCACTCTCTTTATTGGCACTGTAGCCACCCTCACACTCCCCTTCCAATGCCCATTGAAAATATCTCCCAGCTGCCAGTGCCAACGGACGTTGCTAAATTTTTAAGATTTCAATGTGCACAGTATAGCCTGAGACTCTGGAATCTCTTTGAGGCACCACTATGAGGTTCAACGGCCATTACCGCTCTCTAGGGACATCAATGTTCTCTTCCCCCACTTTTAAGCGGAGGAGTTGACAGTTTCTATCCCAGAGGGACAAAACTCAGAACTCAGACCATCGCTGAATTGTCTAGGTTTACCAAAGAGCATGCCGCACCTCATGCCTCTTCTGACACGTGTACAGCCCTTGTGCCCTCGAAATTGCTTGCCCATACACTTTCTGCACAGAAGTCCTATGAAGATGCCACACACATATAGTCTGGGTTTGCTGTCCAAAAAGACACGGTGGCCAATTTGTGTCTACTGCAATTATGCAGACTAGATGTTGCACTGATATGTTTACCATGTTGCTAAATAGATTTGGGTTTTTTTGAGGGGGTGCAAATATGTTTTATATTTCTTCACTTTAAAGCATACTCAATACAAAACAGTTAGAATCATTTTTTATTAACTTCCAGCTGTAGACTGAAGACTCTTGACTTCTCAAAGCCCTGCCTCTGGGAACTCTGAGGGATTTGGTGGCCCATTAATCCTTTTCTATCCATCAGTAGGTCCAAAATAAACCCTCTGCTCTGAATGAGCTTTAATCTCTCTGAGTGGCCGAGGCAGTAGAACTCTTTATTCATAACAACTACATATAAAGCACGTAACGGTCCGAGGAGCATAATAGGCTAAAAGCTATAACTAGAGTTATTTATATTTAAGACCATTAAAAAACATTAGGTGTGTTTCTTCTTCCAATGTACTGAACTGATACCAACTCTTACTCTTAGAAGAACACCCCCCAACACAAACACACATGGGTTGCAGGCCATATGCATTTTTTCACCTTCGCTTTGATGAGTGCGCACATGAATCTGCACTGTGTTAGGAGAGACCCACAATGATCAATGAGCTCTTACCTCATCTTTGTACAGATGACATCAATCAGCCAGCAGTGGTCATAGTTACATCAGACATGAGGAAAACCCTATCCATCTTAATCCGAATTTCATTTGGAGGATCCTGTTAGGTTTCGCCACAGCGTATCATGATGTATATTATTATTATTATTATTATTATTATTATTATTATTATTATTATTATTATTATTATTATTTATTTGATTATTATTATTTATTTATCAAATGCTTTTCCTGACATAACCCTCTTATTTATCCGGGCTTGGGACTAGCACTATAATCCTCTGATTTGTGCATCCTTGTGGCTAGAACCTAAGCAACAATCAATTTAATTAATTAATTTAATTTAAAAAAATGTTTTTTGCTAGAAATTACTCCCTAAAATTTACATTTATTTAAAGAAGAAATACACTCCTAATTAAAAAAAATGGAAAATAGTTAATCTAAAAAGAAATTCGTGTGAATTTGACATGGTTTCAGATATTTGTGGGTTCTGCATTGGTTTCTTACAAGTGCTCAGTCAAGTTAGTCCCTCAAGGTAAGTATGTAAATGTGTGTATGTGACTTTGCCCTGTGATGGAGTGGAGTTTCTAATAAAAGGCTGATTCATCGTATCTTACACATTTAGGGTTTTTTTTTTTTTCAATTTAAGCAGATGACAACATGTATTTGGACTGTGGAAGAAAACCAAAGCACATGCAAGAACATGCAAACACAGAGAAAAGACACAGACCGCTTCACCTGGGAACCAAACCCCGGACTTGCTGTGAGGCAACAACACTTCACACAGAGCCACTTTGCTGCCCTTAATTGGAGGTAAAGCAGACAATGAACGATTACAATACTCATTGTTACACCTTTCTACAAATGGGGATGTTGGTTATGTTGGCATCAAGCAATTGACAACCTAAACCAAACCTTACTTAGTAAATGTTTATTATATTTGTATTGCAAATTTAAGTAAATTACCCAATTTGTGATAGGTGTTATGTTACTTCAACATAATATAATTATTGGTGTAGTATTTAGGATTACTTTATTATTGATACAATTACTATTTATAATAATATTATTAGTAGTATTATTATTATTATTATTATTATTATTATTATTATTATTATTATTATTATTATTACTATTAGTATTAATGATAATAATAATAATAATAATAATAATAATAATAAGGTGGTTGTGTTTGCTGGGTTGATACAAAGTCATAAAATATTCCTACTGTAAATGTGAAATCCCTGTATATAACATTTTTAGTTTCATTAATACAGTGAAATACAATATTCTAATCTATAGTTCCTACTTAGTATTCCAGCATATGCATACATCACACTGATTACAAGTGATACACTCTGTAATGGTAATAAATCTAAGTAAAGAGAACAAAGAGAGCTTGTCTGAATCTGTAGCTCTGACAACTTCATTTGCATCAAAAGCTTGTTGGGGCAAAATCTAATTACCACGTGAACAAAAGACCAGACCCTCTATCTCCACAGGCTTTTCATGATGCATGACTTCATATAGCCAACAATTTATTTACATTACGCTCAGTGCTCCTTTCTTGGCACCGTTAAAACCAGTGTTTTAACAGCTGGCATGAAAATGACGTTGCTCTTCAGTTAAATTCAATAGAGGCCAAATCTATCAATTTTTCTGAAGCCTTGGCGACTAGGCAATTTACTAAATGGGAAGAGCCATAAGTCTTGAATATGAATCCATGAAAACTGTATCAGTTATACAACAAAGTGTGTGTTTAAAAACATCTGGAAGCATGTACATGGCAATTTATATCTAACAAAAGAATAATTCTGATACCACAGTGCTTCATATTTGCACCTCTGTTTAGTGTAATTGTCAAAACTATATTTTTTGGGTTCTCAAAAAGAATGCAAGAACAAAATACACAAAACAAAATACAGTTTACATTTTTAAAGCAAAATGTTACTACCTGCATAGAAAATTATTAGGCCTGCAGAAAGACGTTTCATGTGGGGGCTGCCAGCTGAATCTAAACATTTATGAACTTCATGATAGCTGCCTATACAGATGCTAACCACAGCTGTGGTATTATTATTAGTAATGTCCAATTTGTTCAGAATGTTCAATCAAGTTTTAATTCTTAGTGTTGTCTATTCGAGTGAGCTGCTTAGATAGAGAGGATACTGCATACGACTTTGACAGTAATTTCATCATCGACTGTACCCAAAGTTGTAGCCTTCTAACAAAGCTAATGCCAAACCAGGGGGCTGATGTTACCCAATCCACTAACATGCCCGCTAACATGCCCTTTTCAAACCAAAAACAGTTACATCAGAAATCTGGCAACCTTTGTGTGCTGAGTGTAAATGCCCTTAATTGGACAAAATGCTATTTACATATACAACGATGATGCATAACATTATGATCGCCTTCCTTGAATAGTGTTGGTTCCCGTTCGCTGCCCCATATGTTAAAACAGTGATGCACTGTGTATTCTGGCTTCTTTCCATCAGAACAAGCATTCACTTCTTTAGCAATTTGAGCTACAGTAGGTTGTCTGCAGGATCAGACCACATGGACAAGCCTTTGCTGCCCATGTGCCTCAATGTGCCTTGGCTGCTCATGACCCAATCTACGGTTTACTACTGTTCCTTCCTTGGAACACTTTTGATAGATACACTGCAGTCATCAAGCCATCACAAGCCACACACACATGTATGATCAGTAATCATTTATTGATTTGACGGAAATGTTTTTAAATTGCTGGAACCCCAGTGAGTAGATTTGGCCAATTATTTTTTGCTGAGAGATTTGAACTGTGATTTAAGAAAAAATCTAGCTTAAAAGTTTTCAGAATTCAGAATTAGTGTGAATTAAGAATGCAGTTCCATTTTTATGTGTAAAACAGCACCAATTCGTCACTGTCTGTGCTCAGACATTCAATCACTTACACATAGAGTCAGTTTAAGCAGCTTTATAACATCTGCCTATTCTTAGAAGGGCTGGATCAAACCAGAATACTAAGAAGCTAAGTGAACACATACATGCTCTCACACACACACACACACTAAAGAGAGAGAGAGAGAGAGAGAGAGAGAGAGAGAGAGAGAGAGATTATATTACAAGTCAGGGCTTGAAATGCTGGTAATGCAGGTTTCTACAGTTGGCCACTTGAAAACACAGGACCCAAGGCATAAATACCCATCATGGAAAGAGAAACAATTCACTTCAGGCCAGCACTCACAACATCTAGGGACAATTTAATGCACCATTTGCATTCATTTAGGCTAATTTGAGGTCAATAATTGGGCAAAAAAGAGTTCTACAAAACTACTTTGTGTGTGTGTGTATGTGTGTGTGTGTGAGAGAGAGAGAGAGAGAGCGTGCATGTGTTCACTTAGCTTCTTAGTATTCTACAAAACTCTTTTTCAGTCAATTTAATCGTATCAACATGTAAACCCTACAGAGACAAGCATGCATTGGAATGAGTGATTGAGTCACCTAATTAAGATCTCTGCAACTATCTTTATTATTTTAGCTGGCATGCAGTGTCAGTATAAGCTTATCACCTCTATGCTAGGATGCCACAGTTCTATCTTCTAAACAGTACTAAATTAAATCAGGCTCTTGGATTCTGATTTCCAAAGCGTAATACTTGTGTGCATTGTCAGTTGTCACTAAATGTGATTTAATCTCATTGTCATTCTGGAAAACACTTTCTAAAGGAATGAATCAGTTTATCATCTGGGAGTTTGACAGACTAATCTGAGTGTGTCTGAAAACATAGTGAAACTACTGTCTTCTTTGCTTCTGGGTCAGAAAAGCCTACCTGTCTGAATGTGCAGTATCTGATGTAAACTGTAATGACCTGCATGTAGAAAGTGAGAGCCATGAAGAAATGGTTTGCTAAGTTTGGCGTGGAAACACTTGACTGGCCCTACAGGGCAATGACCTTAACCCCAGTCAACACCTTCTGAATAAATTACAACAGTGCCAGTAGGTCAGGACTTTTTACCCAGTAATGCTATAGCCTTATGACTACACAGACTCCCCAATGTCTCGTTTGGATTAATTCCTACATATGGTCGACATATTTTATCCAATGCTAATTAACTGTTAGAGTGTTAATGCAATTGTATTTGCAACACATATTTATATTTCTGATCTGATTCTGTAAGCATGGTTAAGGTTGTTAGATGTGTGTGATTACAGAATAAGCATTAAATCTATTTGTCAATTTTATCTGTTGTGGTCAATGAGTCAGATCTGCCTTGTTACTGCAATACCAACAACAAAGCCCTTTCTTTCTCACTTTCCTTCATAAAGTCTATTTATTTAACATTTATTTATTCATTATAATGGATTAAATCCTGACTTTGATCTAAAAATACTATGAGGCTTTTGATAGTACTGTAATTTAATATACTATTTATGATAATTGTATTGCATCTTGAGATGTCAAAAATATGAAAGTATAATTGACATATTTTTCCATTATTAATTGGGTGACATGGTGGCTAAGTGGGTAGCACTGTTGCCTTACAGTAAGAAGGTCCTAGGTTTTACCCAGGTGGGGCATCCGGGTCCTGGAGACAATGAATTGTCCTATGGGTACCTAGCCACTAACCAGTACATAGTAGTGCCAGTCCCAAGCCTGGACAAATGAAGAGAGTTGTACAAGAATGGTGCATCTGGCATTAAACTTAGCCAAAATAATGCAGATGAAAATTCAATATGGTGACCCCTAACGGGAGTAGCCGAATGAAGAAGAAATACATTTAAAAGGTTTAAAGTACACATCCAATGGCACTTTAATTACAAAGGCCAAACATAGTTTGCAGCAAAAGCACAGTGGAAACAATGTACCAGCTACCTTAATAGTAACATGCCGTACTTTATTTAACTTCAGTGTAATAACAATCCGGCTGTGTCTATATGCACTCCTGCGAAGGAACATTATCCTGAAAGAACAGCCAACTCAAATATTACACGGACAATACAGCACTTACAGGAGGATTTTACTTGATACTTGATAAGTGCAAATCCAACATGAGCAGAGTAAGCCATTGTCAACCTTTGTTCAATCAATAGAGGCTGTAATTTTTTTCCCGTTTACTTTAGCATTACAGATTAAACAAATATATGAACCATGTCAGATATAATAAATGTGTACACTGTGACATAACTTGTCACAATGGTCTTATTATTCTTTATTAATATTCAGTACAATGCATTCTTGTAGCTTGCAGGCACTTTTCCTCTGAACTACCTCTTACTTATTCATCCAATGAGGAGTTCAGTATATTAATGTACTAAAAAATGTCTGGAGTCAACTGTGTCTGAGCAAGTAATACCATTGCACCCAGCAAACACTGGCAGATTAAAAAAATTAGATTAGATGTTGGTAAAACTTTCCCTAATTTTGCTATCATCCAGACAAAACATTTTTTATTTTGCATTTGTCAGGCTACTTTCCTCCCAACCAAGTCATATCCAATTTCCCTACTGCATTACACTACTTTTCTACTGCTGCGGACCACCAAGTCCGACTGAGGAGTGCCATGACTAACACACTCCCCTCCAACACATTTTCAGATGCACAAGGCGAGTTCATATGTGTATAAGCTTTGCACAGAATTATACCCTGATTCCACTATCCCCAGTCACTGTGCAGGTTTCAAAAAGGTAGAGATCATAATTGCATCAGAAATGCGGATTCCAGTCCAGCACCTGACCTAGGAATAAATCAAAGTACAGTTACACTGTACTTGTATTAAGTAATGACTATAAAGTTGAATCTATCTATCTATCTATCTATCTATCTATCTGCCTGCCTGCCTGCCTGCCTGCCTGCCTGCCTGCCTGCCTGCCTGCCTGCCTGCCTGCCTGCCT
>JAYDZG010000028.1:4014082-4027168 GCA_034509265.1 Microcambeva bendego | reverse complement strand
GCATGTGCACACTTAGTGTAATCCCTCTATCTTGTTTCTGATCTGAGGAATTCCAGGTGTTACAACCTCCCCATGTTTCTGGTCTGCCCTAATTACACACAACAGTAAATATAATTGCACGTTTGACATGTAACATATTTAACAGGTTTAACAGACCAGGCCTCACATGGACTGCTACCAAATTTTAGCCAAGGGAGAAACTGGGGTTAAGGTTTGTTGCAGCTCTTGGGAAAACACAGTTTGCATGTGTGTTTGTGTTTTGCTTGTTTTTATTGTCCTTAATTTTCTGCCAGACGGAAGTGTTTGAAAAAGGTTACGTTTGTGATAAGAGGGGTCTGCTGTAATTTTGCCAGTATGCTTCAGCACTCAGCTGTTGTAAATGTCCTCATGTGTTGGCAGACTACATCATATTATCCTCTCTGCTGTCCTGATAATTGGAGTTTGGCTCGTTTGTGTAACGAGAAGGAACTAAATAATAGATGGTAATGGATGATGTGCGGATGTTCTTTATGATTGCTGTGTAAAAATGATCAGAAGACGCTGTGGCAGGTGGAATTTTCTCAGCTGTCTCAGAAGGAACATTCTCTACTGAGCCTGAACATTCTAAAGCCTTTACAGTCTTTTGTGTGTTGATCAGCAGGGGGTTGTTGCTGCACCAGGAGACCAGCTGCTGGACTTCCTTTCAGAAGGTAGATATGTCACCATTGGTTATGAGGCCAATCACAGTGGTGTCATCTGCCAGTTTAAGGATCTTTAAAGCTGGTCCTTAGAAACACAGTCACTGGTGTGGAGACTACAGAGAAGTGATGAAGCACACAGCGTGGTGGTACTCCAGTACTTAGAGTCCGCTGGTAATGTGTTTTTCAAGCCATACCTGCTTTCTTCTGCTTGTCAAGAAGTTCAAAATCCACTGGCAGATTTCACCAGGCACCAACAGCTGCAACATTTTAACCTGCAACAGCTCCAGCACTATGGTGTTAAAAGCTGAGCCGAAGTCCACAAACAGAACTCAGACATAGCAGAGTTCCTTTTTTTGCTTATCGAATACCTTTCTCCAGCTTGTATTTGGTTTCTTCATGTATAATTATATCTTCACTGTTGAATGCTGCCTCTTTTTCTCTTAAAAAAATGTCTTCAAAGTGTGGCACACTGGGTCAAGATTTAAATCGTATTACCAGGTGTCTGACATGATACACTAACTCAATTAATTAGATTGGCTGATTAAATAGCCAAATATAACGCAATTATAAGAATTTTAATTAAAATATGATGCATTTGTCTAAAGGTCTCGCCTCTGAATTTAAGACATTATAGAGGGAAAAAAAGAAAAAAAAAATGCCCCTTAGATGAGGACTCATGGCTGGTCTCCATCAGAGACATTTGACACCATGTAGCTGTAGTATTCACTTTAGAACAACTAATAAACATATGCAGTGGTTAGTTACATCAACAACATGGATTGTAGAAATGCGGCTATATTTCAGCCATAGTATTCATATTAAGTCATACTATTCAGATAGCTTTGTTTAAGCGTCAAGAGTTTTTATATAGTACATCGAAACTTTAGTAATTTTGAAAAAAAAAAACAAATACTACACTGTTCAGCATAGTAATGCAGTTAGGATAAATGCTTCTTAAAAAATATGACTAAGTTATAATCGCATTGATTTCGCTGATCTTGACTTTTATTTTAGAAAACCGTCTTGTTTACATTTTATTTTGAAATGTTTTATCGTTCGTGGACATTTTTGCGGAACTGATGACGTTGACGAAAGACCGTGGAATTACAGAATGTGAATTACTGATGATTTTTGTAGATTAAGTGAACTAATTATGGATATTGTGGCGTGTACGGCTGTTATACGACCACTGGTTGGAGCTGACAGTAAAAGCATTGTTCATTAAACCTGCAGTGATGAGAAACGCAGTGTTATGCTACATTCCGGTTTCTCATGTTGCGCTAGATTAGCCATGAACTTTTAATAAAACTACATTGTGTATGAAATTATATATCTGTAGACACAACCGAAACAATGGAGGAAAAGTATAGTAGTAATGTCATATCGAGTGGCCAGCTGGGTCGCGTTGAAGTCCCAAATGCCAGGTAAGCTAGCTAATTAGCAAGATATGCTAATTTAAATATAAAGTTTATTGTTTCTTGCATTGCATGGCATCATCCGAGCCGAGTACTAATACTAATATACATTATAGTACGAATACAAGTTAGTACCTGAGTAACGGTTTTGTGTTACGTAACTTTGTTAGGGTTTTAACGTCACCTTTTACACGGTAAAAGTCGTGACAGACAGGATAGATTTTCATTACGATACATGTTTTATCAGTACATAAGTTTATAACAAACACAGTCATGGACAATTTGTATCTCCTTTTCACCTGTGGGAGGAAACCGGAGCACCTGGAGCAAACCCACGCAGACACATGGAGAACATGCAATCTCCACACAGAAAGGACCTGGACCCATACAGCTACCGTGTTGACTACCTAACTTAACACCTTAGAGTTTGACTCCTACCTTAATTAATTTATTTAATCACTCACTTAAATTGATGCAAGGCACACAGTAACATTCATCAATAGGTGACTGCTTGATTTTGGACTGTGTGAAGCAATCTACGCATGGGCTGGGAGAACATGCAAACTCCACTTAAACCCCCAATCCCATTACATTCCCTACTCACTACACCTATCCACTCAACCTCCGTTTGAGCGTTCATGTGAGTTCATGAGTGTCCGCCACATTAAGGGTTGTCCCAATGTAACGGGGATGGAGACGGGAATGGAGACAGAGTGGGCACACTCACCCGCAGCACTCCATGAAGGTGCATCAAAGAAAGAAGAATGGAGGCAACACCTTACAAATACTGGTTCTACATCATTTTCAGTAAAATATTAAATTAGGTTAGGTAGTAGATATGAAGGCTATTTTAGGTGTAGTCTTCCGTGTATTTAAAGAAAATAATATGTGTGATTGGTGACCTGAAATTTCCTAAACTGCAAAATAATTTGACCCCAATTTTTAGTAGTGCAAGACATGACATGATCAGCTGAGACTAAATTGTCTACGACCGTGTTACACACAAAGTCACTGAGAGATAATTCGTCGTCATTGTAAGCATTCAGTTAAATTGTAATAATAGTTGTTCCTAATTTGCTTTTTTTCAGATTAACCAGATACATAGTATTGTTGTTCTTCACCAAATTGTTAAAGGCTTTGGGAATTTTTGAATCCTATGATCTTCTCAAGGTTGTACATATCGTGCAGTTTCTCTTCATTCTTAAATTGGGGTAAGAGGTTTGACCACACATTTTCCTAAACATGTTACTGTGTACTGTAATGCATGTTCATCCCTAACAACACCATGTTAACTAGTCTTTGTTTTTTGGTTTTTTTCCTAAACAGATGTGCAATGGTTTTACTTTTTTTTCAAAAGCCGGTTTCGTCAGGAAAAATAATCACCAAAAGACAGGTATATTACATATTTAACAATTCTGTTCCAAGTCTAAAAACATTAAATGAGTGGACAAGTCATGGCAGTCAAACCATCAGGGACATGAAGTTTACAGTTCAATAGGTACAATTAAAGTACAGTCCAATTAAATCATTTTCTTAACACTTTTATTAAGTGCGACTTAAGGTACTGTGACACTGTACAGTCAAAGCAGTTGAGGGTTGTGGGCCTTGCTCAAGGGCCCAACAGTAACAACCTACCAGTGGTGATGTTTGAACCAGCGACATGCTTACTAGTCAAGTACCTTAGGCTACAGCTTCCCACAGTTTTCTGTGTATCCAAGCTTGGAGGCTTTAATCAGAGCTCAGGCTTTGCCTTTATTTGATGCCCCTGTAGCTACAAGCATTAAGGGTCTTTTTCAAGGGCCAAATTGTGACTGCCTGGCAGAACTGACATTAAATCTTATAACCTTTTGATTGAGCTCTACCCACTGAGCCAAAGCTTCCTTTCCTTTACATAACGTGAATCTTTTGTCATGATATTATTTGGAGTTGTTTACACCTTGACAAATCAGCAGAATATTTTTTCTTCTTCAGTGGATCAGAATCTTCAAACATGCAGTCATCAGCTGTGTGATCTCTCTTTTGGGGTTTTTTGGCCTTACACTTTGTGGACCACTAAGGTAAAAGGTTGAAATAATGCTCTTGATTGGTTGGAATTCTATATTAACATGTTTGGAAATCGAAAGTTATTTATTGTTTTTTATTACAGGACGCTGCTGTTATTTGAACACAATGATGTGGTTGTTGTTGCGCTTCTCAGTGCTCTGTTCATCACATCTGAAGGAAGCCCCTCCAAGGTTGGTGCTAAAACATATGTCTAGTACAAACATTCTCCAGTATCTGTCTATACATATATTTTACGGTGCTTTACGTTTTATAGACAAGAGGTGCAGTTTTCTTCATCATTGCAGTGATCTGCCTTCTGCTTTTTGATAATGATGACCTCATGGCCAAGATGGCAGAGCACCGTATCCTTTCTAAACTGTTATTCACTGTAGAATTTCTAAATGTTAGCAGATTTTTTAAAATATTTTATGTTTGAAAAGTTCACATTCCTTTACAGTTTGACTTGCAGCTGAGGGTCACCATGATAGCGCTCTGACCCATGCAATATATAGAGGGATCTCGTTTTTAGGTGTAGCAGACCATAAAGTAAGTGCTATATTATTTTTAATTACACTACCATTCAAATGGGGCGGCACGGTGGCTTAGTGGATAGCACTGTCACCTCACAGCAAGAAGGTCCTGGGTTTGATTCCCGAGTGGGGCGATATGGGTCCTTTCTGTGTGTAGTTTGCATGTTCTCCTCGTTTCCTCCGGGTACTCCGGGTTCCTCCCACAGTCCAAAGACATGCTACCAGGTTGCTTGGAGACACTGAATTGTCCTGTAGGTACCTGCGATGGACTGGCGCCCCATCCAGGGTGTTATCGTGTGCCTTGCACCGATTGATGAGCTGGGATAGGCTTCAGCACCCCTCCCCAACACTAATTAGGATCAGGGATTAAAGACACTGAACTGAACTGAGCTGAAACATTCAAATGTAAAATCCGAATGGAATGAATCAAGTAAGGATGTTTGAGTTATTCAGCTGAGTGGCTCGGTGCGTCTCGCAGCAAGAAGGTAGTGAGTTCGATTCCCTGGGTAAAGCGGGCCAGGTCCTTTCTGTGTGGAGTTGTAGGTTCTGCCTAAATCTGTGTAGGTTTTATCTGGGAGCTCCAGTCTCCTCCCACAGTCCAAAAGTATGCAGCCAGGTTAAGAAGCGAGAAACAAACATTTTTACGACGGTGTTTGACATTAAGGACAAATCTTGTGCAGCCAGTAATTATCTGTTATGTCATCCTTGCAACAAAGGAATGTAAAACATAATGTTGCAGGCTTAATAATTAAATAAATACCAATTCAGTTGTTGCTCTTACTGTTTGTGAAGCCCTGTTATTATATCTAGATGTCTTAAATAAGTGACTTACAGTGTACAGTTCAAGGAACTGTGGGTTAAAGGCCTTACTTTCCGGCCCAACAGTGACAACCTGTGGTGGGGTACCTTAACCACTAGGTTACAGGTGTCTAATTGTCTGTCTGTCTTTCTTGTGAAGGTTCATTTAATTAAACCGAACTGAATTCGTGGGTACACATTTACACACTCACATGCACACACTTATATACATGCCCATTCACCTAACAATTAAACTGAATGCATGTCTTTTGTACTGTGGGTTGAAACTAGAGCTCCCAGAGGAAACCTGCACTGACAACAGAACATGCAAACTCCTCAAACCCCACATAGAAAGGACCCAGATCGCTCTAATTAGGGAACAAACCAAGGACCTTCTTGGACTCTCATTGCTTATGGAGAGCCACACTAAGCTCTGTGTGACCCCCTTCCCTTGAACCAGGACCAGTCCCAGACCACACATATCATAGAAGTGGCGGAAAGTGAATCCGTCTAACCTTTCCTCCATCAAACATGACTCAGTGACACCCATATGTAATGTAGAGTTTTCTATATGATATATGCGGTGATATGCAGTAAAACATTTGCTCACTCCAGTAGCAATTTCAGTTAACCATTCAGCTTTCTCATTTGCATGTCTCACTCTCACGGCTCACTCAGATATACTTGATCCTTGGTCAAGAAGAGTAACCAAATGGACATTTATGTACAGTCTGTCTCACCAGTGCAGTGCTAGTCCACATACCAGTTCAAGCCCCATCATCACCAAGATGTATTTAGTTTTAATTTCAAGTCATTTTGGATAAAAGTATTTGCTTTTGGACTCATGGATTTAAAGCTAACAAGGTAGCATGCAATACAAAAGACGTATTATTTGAACAACCACAAACCAAAACTCATGGAACAAAAACATATTGGTCACAAACAGTAGATGTAAGATGCTTAGATGATTTTTGGCTTTTCTAATGCACTGTGGCTTTTATTCATTTAATGTATTTTTTGGCTTATTTCAGTGATAACTTATTTGACTTTTTTATATTTTTCCCCTAAGGGTGGAGTTGTGTTGCTCGTCTTGGCTCTATGTTTGAAGGTAGCCTTCCATACGCACTCCAAAAAGCTGTCGGTAGAGATTGGAGGAGCCAAGCGCCTGTATGCTCTTTCCAACCTGGTTTCCTCTGGGTTGCTTCTTCCCTGGGCTATTGTCCTGTCTGCCACTACTGAGGTTTGTAACTATGTCCCCCAAAACATTGTTTTTTGAGAAATACTTACAAACCCTATTTCTAGATAAGTTGGGACATTAAAACATCTGTGATTTGTTAATTCTCTTCAATCTTTATTCAACTGACATACGTAGAAAGAAAATGTGAAATGTTCACTGACCACCTTCATTGTTTTTTTATTATAAATATGAGCAGATTCATTGTAATACCTCAAACACACCCACAATGTTGAGATCAGCAAAGTGAAATCAAAACCTCTAAGTGAAATGATAAGTATGTAAATTGAGGGGAAGGAATCACGAGTGTGTATTAAAGTTCACCTACATAAAGTCCACCTGAAACTTTGTAATGCAAAGAAACAGTCGTTACTATATAATACATTATATGAAATGCCATTAAGTTCTCTGGACCAAAGGTCATCTTAGATGGACCGAAGACAGTGGAAATGTTCAGATGAGTCCAGCTTGTTCTGTTCAAATTGTCCATGCCAAACAATGTTAACAGCAAAAGTCAACATCCTATGTTACAAGGGTAAATCAATAATTACAACAACGTTGACCTGCTTTTGAATGAACGCTTATTCTTTGATGCTAAGGCATTTTGGAATTTTACGACTATTTTACAGACATGCTGCTATCTACGCAATGTCTTTTGGCTGGGACATTCTTGATTATTCAAGCAAGACAATTCCAAATCTCTGCTGGTGCTTGCGCAGAGTTGGGATTTAATGCTGATATAGGGTGTGGCTCTCTATGCACTAGGCAGGTCAGCATTATGAGCTCACCTCATGCAGGCGAGAAGAGGCAGTCGGTGTTGATCACGGCTTTGTTCCTCGGCAGGTTTTATCAGTAGGGGTGAAGCATAATGCAGTCTGGGTAATTTAATATGACTAGAGTAGGGAAGAAAATTGTGGGACACTTACAGAGCAGAACAGAAGAAACCTGACTTGATAGATGAGTTTTTCTTTAGTGTGTGGACAGTGGAAATCTTTCATTTGTATTATTGTTTAGTTTTTGTTTTTTTTTAGCCTTAGGATTTGGGGATAGCATACGATAACGAATGTTATATTTGAGAAATATACCTTAAACTAGTGCCTCTTGTCTGCAGTATAACGTTTGATAACGCTTTTTTAAATGTCATTTTTCAGAACAAGGTGGAGTCTTGGTCCAGCCTGATTTTGCCGTTTGGCTTGATTGTGTTCTCTGTAATGATCCTGGACTTCTATGTGGAGTCAATTTGCACCTCTAAATTGGAAGCCCCACGCTGCGCCCGCTATGGCTCCTTCTTCCTATTTATTAGCGGTCTGCTTCTTGCTAACTTCTGGACGCACCCACTTACAGACCAGCTACGAGCCATGGGCAAGAGTGGACAACAAGCCAGCACTGAACATGTGCTATCAGGAGGAGTGCTGGTTAGTGCCTGCTTCTTCATCATGTGTAAGTTCATATATATATATATTTTTCAGTTTTTTATTGCTAGTTGTTTAACTCCAATGAATAGCTTGAAATGGTACAAAGGTGAACTGCCAGAGGTAAAAAGAAAAAAGTAAGATTATGTTAAACTTAAAAATAATGTATATTTCAAAATTACACAAAAAGGCCTCTTTCAGGGAACATACACTAGGTTAGCAATTTAAAGCTGTTCTGCAGCAATAAAGTTTAATAAAGCCTCGAAAGCTCTTGCTTCTAATTCGTACAGGTGTTCCAACTTTTCTTGAATGCTTAAAACCCTTAAAACCTGTTGTGTGTTGGAACACACTGTGGTACCATACCCTCGTGGGCTGCAGTTGAACATTATTGTACTGAAAAAGTAGTGTGTTACTACAAACATGGCGAGAAAAAGGCAATTAACAATGGAAGAGAGACCATGAGAACACTTAAAATGTAGGTCTTTCCTTCAGAGAAATTGCCCAGATAGTCAAGGTGTCAGAAAGTTTTCTTCACCACCAAAAGGCCCTCAAAAACTGGGGGAAACTCTGACAGGAAGCGATCTGGCAGACACAAAGCAACAGCTGAATCAGACAAATTTCTGAGAGTTCACAGGACAACAGCTTCAAGCATCTCAGATTCAACTGAAAAGAAGACTTTGAACTGCACACATTACACTGGCCAAAAGAAAAGACTGCGATGGGCCAAAGAGCAAATACATTGTCTTTGTCGAGCACAAAATTAGGGCAAAAATACTATTCCCTAGCCTGCTGTATTACAATAGGCTACAAAAGGCATATAGTTTATATAATACTATCAACTAATATTAGTTTGGGGAAAAAAGGAAAGAACAAATAATCACAAATACAAAACATGTGTTCATCTTGCCATTACTGGCAATGTGTCTGCAGAGTAATACAGTTGGTGGAAAAAAAGCCATGCTGTCATCACAAATATCAGCACATTTGGAACGCTTCTCAACCAATCAGATTGTCAAGTCTTTTGCCATCTACAGTACATAGTATTATCAAAAGATTCAAGAAAGTGTCGTGTTTAAATCTTACGTCACGGTAGATTTAATAATGAAGTAGATTTAATAATGAAAATGTGGTATTTCTTTTAGATGTTAATATCTTATGTATCTGTTTTGCAGCCGACAGTATACTGTCCTCGCCATCTAAAAAAGGACAGAAGGGAACCCTGGTTGGATATTCTCCCGAGGGAACTCCTCTGTATAACTTAATGGGTGATGCTTTACAGCACAGCTCCCAGTCCTTACCTCGCTTTATTAAAGACTCACTCAAGCAGATTCTGGAGGAGTATGATTCCCGACAGATTTTCTACTTTCTCTGTCTAAACCTGGTAAGACATTTTATCTGGAAATATTTTAACTGGCCAGTAACATTGACATTTGACTGTACATGTACAATGAGTAATGATGACTTCATTTTTCCTTTGTTTTGTTTTTTACCAGGCTTTTACTTTTGTGGAACTATTTTATGGTGTGTGGACCAACAGCCTTGGTCTGATCTCAGATGGGTTCCACATGTTGTTTGATTGCTCTGCTTTGGTTCTGGGGCTGTTTGCTGCCCTTATGACCAGATGGAAAGCAACCAGAATATACTCTTATGGGTAAGGCTTATTTTAATTATGTATACATGAAGAGAGCCATTTTCCCTTTTGAGTGCCCTTATAAAACAAATTCTAATAAATTCCCTAAAGTTGTTAGCTTTGACCAATCATTGTTTGTAAAGACTGATCTTTTGATGGAGTGTCGAGTCACATTGTGATGATCAGTTAATACAGCATATGTATATGTACATTTATTTACTTAAAATATCACCATCAAGGACTGTTGGCCCTCGGACACTTCCACATTGTCAAATCTTGCACTGATTTCAACACAGCTGCATTAAGGCATTACAATAGTTGAACCTTGCTCTTATAAAATTATGTTCTATAAAATCAGACTTTCTGTTCAACAAGCAACATGAGGTCTGTCTCAATACCAATGATCTGCTGCCTAGCTATGTTCCTGCCCAAGTAGAATGGATTCTTATTGACATAGACATTATATCCTGTCAGCAGCTGTCTCTGCCCACCACCGGAGTCTTAGCTTTGTATTAAGATAACAGATTTGGGATATATCGCAGTGCTAACACTCAACTAAACAACAACAGCTGAGACCAAGTGCTGTACACAAAGAAAACATCTCATGCTGGGTTGAAAGCCATGGAATAAAGATGTGTTTTAAGGCTAGTTCCAAAGTTTTGGAGCAGTGATTGAAAAGGCTCCATCCCCTCTGAGCTTATGCTTTGACCTTGGCACCTCCAGGAACAGCTGATTAGCTGACCTGAGGCACTGAGTGGAAGTGTGGGGATGGAGCAGCTCAGCGAGGTAAGGCAGGGCAAGTCCATTTACAGATTTAAAAACAAATAACAAAATCTTAAAATGTACTCTTAAAATGCACAGGCAATTAGTGGAGTGAGGCCAGAATTGGAGTTATATGATCTCTCTTTTGTGATCCAGTTAAAAGTCTGGCAGCAGTACTGCCGGGAGCACTGTCTCCAAAGCAAGGTGAACATTTACAATAAAGCATGCAGAGGCAAGCCAGTTATTCGAACTGGGATCGCTCCATAATTCAATGCGAACACAAAACTGGAGCGCCAACCAACACGGAGTAGCTGGAACACAGCCAGATGATTTTATGAATGAAGCAACAAATGTAAAGTAGTGCTAGCCTTTAGTCTCCGGCTAGCAAGTTTCAATCATGGGCAGCACAGGTACTGCAAAGGCAAAGGCTAGGCAAGTGCAGTAACTAAATACCTCAACCCTCCTAGGTTTACTCCTCCGACCCACTCAAAAGGAGTTCCAGCAGGTACCAACTGACCCCACCACGGCGATGAGCAGGAACAAACACCAGCATTAAGGTGCAACAAGCTGAACTCACCTTGCACCTATTCTTATAAGGTGAAGTCAGTTGCAGGCCAATTACAAAGCCCTTGACATCGAGGAGTTCTGTAATTCCAATGACACTGGGAATCGTTGTTAGGTTCACCAGACGCCATCGGAACTCTGACACAATTATTTACATTTGGAAATAACTCACTGTTATTTTCAAAATTTCTTTGTGAGAAAGGTTGTGCTGGACAGAATGCTGATAAGGTCTTTGCATCTAAGGGAGAACGACCTAGCCATTCTGTCAGGAATCACTCAAAATAAGGTGTCTCAGTGAGCAACATTTTGAGCCATAGTTAGACAGCCTGCTCTTTTCTTTGATTACAAAAAATAATTATATTAACATTTCTAATATATTGCTGATGTTTTTCTTTTTAGGTACGGTCGTGTTGAGGTTCTCTCTGGATTTATTAATGGTTTATTCCTAATGGTTATTGCTTTCTTCGTGTTTGTGGAATCCATCTCTCGACTCATCGACCCTCCTAATATCAACACAGTCATGTTAGCGGCAAGTGTTTTATTAGTGTTTAAACAAATTGATGAATATTAGACCTCAAATATGTGTTTATTCACCAGTGTATTCAGTTATAATTGTAAGGTTTCTCACATTAGTTATGTGTAATTATACAGGTTGTCAATTTGAAAACTTTTAATATCTTTCTTCCAGTACAAAATATTAGAAATCTGAAATACACATGAATTTTATTTTCACGGGGGACACTTTTAAAGAATATTTGCAGCCTTCGTGGTTCAACCCCCTGGGAGAGGTGGGCGTTACCCTTAAAATCTTAACTGATAAGGGGGGTCAAGAAGCACATCATTTTAAAGCTTGTTAATTTTCCTTTTCAGAAATACCCTAATTTATTATTGTCTATTAATTAATTAAATCATTAATTAATTAGAACTTGCCTGCACTGACATTTATGGGGTTTAGGTTATTTCTTGGTTTCTTGGAAACTACAAGTCAAAAAATTATAAATGTGACATGAAAATAAAATTGATGTGAATTTGAAAATCCCAAATTCAGAATCTCATAAAATTAGAATATTGTGAAAAGGTTCAATATTGAAGACACCTGGTGCCACACTCTAATCAGCTAATTAACGCAAATCACCTGCAAAGGCCTTTAAATGGTCTCTCAGTCTAGTTCTGTAGGCTACACAATCATGGGGAAGACTGCTGACTTTATAGTTGTCCAAAATACCTTGCACAAGGAGGGCAAGACACAAAAGGTCATTGCTAAAGAGACTGGCTATCTAGTGTTGGCAGAGGTGAAGGGAAGGAAAATATGTTGTAGAAAAAAGTGTACAAGCAATAGGGATAGCCGCAAGAGAGAATTGTGAAACAAAATAAAAAATGTGGGGGAGA
This sequence comes from Microcambeva bendego, assembly GCA_034509265.1. Taxonomy (NCBI): domain Eukaryota; kingdom Metazoa; phylum Chordata; class Actinopteri; order Siluriformes; family Trichomycteridae; genus Microcambeva; species Microcambeva bendego. Next base: position 4,014,711 of record JAYDZG010000028.1, on the reverse strand, counting down.
TTCACAAAGAGTGAATTGCAGCTGGAGTCAGTGCTTCAAGAACCGCCACGCACAGACATATGCAAGACATGGGTTTCAGCTGTTGCATTCCTTGTGTCAAGCCACTCTAAGGACTTGACTGCTGCTGAGTGGTCCAAACTCATGTTCTCTGATGAAATTGAATTTTGCACTTCCTTTGGAAATCAAGGTCCCAGAGTCTGGAGGAAGAGAGGAGATGCACAGAGTACATGTTGCTTGAGGTCCAGTATAAAGTTTCCACAGTCAGTGATGGTTTGGGGTGCCATGTCATCTGCTGGAGTTTGTCCATTGTGTTTTCTGAGGTCCAAGGTCAACGCAGACGCCTACAAGGAAGTTTTGGAGCACTTCCTGCTGCTGACCAACTCTATGGAGATGCAGATTTAATTTTCCTACAGTACATGGCACCTACACACAGTGCCAAAGCTACCAGTACCTGGTTTAAGGAAAATGGGCTCCCTATTCTTAATTGGCCAACAAACTCGCCTGACCTTAACCCCCCCAAAAAATCTATGGGGTATTGTGAAGAGGAAGATTGTTCAGAAGAGCTGAAGGCCACTATCAGAGCAACCTGGGCTCTCATAACACCTGAGCAGTGCCACAGACTGATCGAC
>JAYDZG010000028.1:3834875-3847789 GCA_034509265.1 Microcambeva bendego | reverse complement strand
TACAGTTTGCTAAATAGTACTTCATACTTCATTGAACTTCATATCTGATTAGTGCAGAATTCTGAGACACGCCTCTTTATCTTTCAACCGTATGTTCATCATGGATGTCACAACACATTATGGACATTAAGAAAACATACACATCATGGAAGCATACTTTTTAGGAGTCTTGCTGGTACACAAAATGACAAAGATGAAACATGGTGGCACCTTTTAACATGGTCTGTTTAGTCAACGTCCATTCTCAGACACAGTTTTCCACTTAATGCGCTTCTCTACTGTGAGAGTTTATTAACATCTGGCGAGTCTTAGATTCCTTGTGAGGAATTTGGTCACTTTTATGAGGTGAACAGAGCTACAAAGAGTGTGAGAGATAGAGAGAGAGACCCGGTATGGCTCCATTTGAGCCTTCATAACGTGTCTCACACATCTCAGCTGGTCCACATACAGATCAAGCTGCAGTTAAAGAGCACATGGAGACATTCACTTATGAGAACCACCGACAACTGTGAGGTCAGGAAAACAAATTTCTGTGTCTTTTTCTAACAACAGAGAGAATGGAAAGACTGAAATATTCTTTGAATAGATGCTACTGGTTTCCACTTCGTGCATGTGTGTGAGTTGGCCCCGCTGGTAGTTGCTCCCTTGTGCTCCAGATGTCTGGACGGTTCAGAAGTATAGAGCTGGTTCACTGCTGAAATCCGTGAGGGACGAGCTGTCAGCGGGCGTCAACTGGAGAGGAAGAAAAGCAAAGTAATGTTAGACATTCTGACTATTAGCAGTGTTGAATGTAACTGATTTATGTGGCAGTTGTAGCTAACTGGTTAAAGCAGCAGTCCCCAACCACTAGGCTGTGGAGTGGTATCGGCAAGTGGGTCATTTATCACCAGGCCACAAAGAAAATAAATATACAGTATACCACTAGAAAACGTATTACTGCTTTCACATTTCAGGTGTTATTGCATCTCATCACTTCTAGGTGGGATCAGGATCTCATATTGCTCAATCATTCTGCCCCTGCTTGGTTAAAGTACTGGACTAGTATCATTTTACTGGTTTAACTAAGGGCACTAAGAACCCTTAAGTAGGATCCCTAACCAGAGGTGACAGAAGTACACAAGCTCCTTAAATTAAGTAAAAATACTAGTAATTTACTAAAATACTCAAGTAAAAGTTGAAGTATGCATTTTTTTTTTTACTCAAGTAGAAGTATAAAATACTTTGAAGTAAAAAGTAAAAGTATTACAAGAAATTAAAGTATTGTAAAGTTTCGTGAACTGGATCTCTATTTTAAGTAGGCGATCCACAAGCACCATCACACAAAGGGTTGATCTTTCAAACGGCATTCTACCTATTTAATACACATTGAAACAGTAAGTACAACTAAATTTGACCTTTGGCAAAACATTTAGCTTAGCCACTTCAATACAGCTGGCATGACAATCAAGGTCATTTTAAATGTATAACTACTGTGTTTACATCAGTATAATCCACTTATTTTCTTCTTAAAGGCCGTTTTATATATTTCCTGAATACACTAAACCCCTGAATTTTGCAGGAGTCTGTAAATGCTATTTTTTATCATTTAAACACAAGATATGCAGCCAAAAACACATAGCTTCAGTAGCTTCTGTTTTTTAGAAAATATAAGTTCTCTGAAATAACAGCACTCGACATGTTGGTTTTCTTTTCAGCTAAAAACACTTTTACATTAAAAAACTATTACATTATTACACCACTTACCACATACCAACTCATACCAATGTTACACCTTTATGTAAGTACTGCCATTTCTTTCATTTTGAGGGATAAGTTTAGCTGAATTTACATTCATATTCATGTTACAAAATTAGAAAATTATATTGTTCTTATTAATTTAGCATTAAAATGCATAAAAATACATATGGCCATGAAAAATAAATTTAAAAATCTGTCCTTGTCCTCCTAACTAATAAAAGCTAATTTATTCTCTCGGCTTTCTCTGTAAAAAGCTCAAACTGATCAAAATCATTCGTTCACTAAGCTGTCACTTATACCATTACAGTCAATCAGGATAGAGATTAAAATTCTACTCAAAGACAACAAATGAACCGATTCTTTCTTTTACTGAGGAACTAAGTTAGCAAAACAAACAACTCTGCACCACACAGCCCTAATTCAACTCCACTGATTCGTTTGAAAAGAGTCAGTTGGGAAAGTGATTCAGGTTGCATGTGTGTGCTTACACTCATGCCCCAGAGAAATCTAATAAAAAAAATAAATGAACAAATAAATACATTTATTCATTTAACTTATGTATCGGGTCTTGACATTTTTTTGAGTAAAAAGAACAAATGTTTCATTTTTAATGTAGTGAGTAAAAGTAAAAAGTATTAAGTGAAATAAATACTCAAGTAAAGTACTTATACCTAAAAAATGATACAAGTACAGTAAATATACTTTGATACTTTCCACCTCTTCCCCAACCCTCAATTGCTTAGATTTTACACTGTAATTTTCTTAGGATAAAGAAATTTTCTAGGACGATGGCTTAGCGGGTAGCACTGTTGCCTCACAGCGAGAAGGTCCTGAGTTCGATCCCCGGATGGGGTGATCTGGGTTATTTCTGGAGTTTGCATGTTCTCCCCGTGTCCGCATGGGTTTCCTCCGGGTACTCCGGTTTTCTCCCACAGTCCAAAGATGTTCCACCAGGGTGATTGGAGACACTAAATTGTCCTGTAGGTACCTGTGATGGACTGGCGCCCCATCCGGGATGTTACCGTGTGCTTTGCGTCCATTGAAGAGCTGGGATAGGCTCCAGGATAAGGGGTTAAATAAAATAAACTGAACTGAACTGATACATGTAAAGGATTTACCATGACTTCCTCTGACATGATAGGCTGGGCATTGGCATCATTCAAGTGTGTAGGATCGTCAACTGTCTGTTCCTGCCAGGCGGTGAACTCCACAGAGTGTTTTGGAGTGTAGTTGGACAGATCTGAGGACACAGAGATGTTATGCTTATTGATGGAATCATGCAGAAGTAAACATCATAAAAACATACAAAGCACACAGAAAGGGCATATGGGCCTTTTTGAGACAGCAGTGCAATCTACTGCCCCTCTGTGGCAGCAATAAACCACAACGTCACTATTCATTCACTCCTTTACTTCTTTTCAGTAAAAATATAGGTTTAACTTCCACAAAAAATATGACGACCCATCCAACTAATAGAATAGGTGTACACTACAATTTAATTATTTCTTCAAACATCCCAGATTATTTTGAAGTTAGGCTCAGAGGACAGAATCAGTCATCAAACCATGCCCCTGAGCAGAGAGGGATTCAAACCCACAGGCTTTCAGTTGATAGTCCAAAGCTCAAGCCGCTATACTACCACGGTCCCATTTTGTTTGTCATCACATTCCATAACTATAAGCAATTCATTGTTTGATTTATACCAGCTTTGATTATTGTATTTTCTCACCACTGCTTTAACAATTAAAAATTAGGCACAATGCCCCTTCATTGAAAAAAAGTATGGCTTGGGTTTCCAAGGCGAAGCAGCTTCTCAAATGGCCTAAATCACAACATGGAATGTCAAGCATCTGCTGTAGCGGTGTAAAGAACACCAACACTTGGGGATTAAACAAGGTTTGAGTTAGATCAATGCTCCAACTACACTACTAGCTTAACTAGAGACTACATGTTGTAAAGTTTGATAAAAGATGAATAATGGTTCAGGACTGTTTGGGCTTGACCCACTTGTGTGGATCAAAGAAAAAGTAAAATTTAAAGCACACAGTTAGGTTAGGTTACAAAAACAAATTCTGAATGTTCATTAAATGAAATGTGAGTTTCCAGGCAACATAAATAAGAAAACAACTTTAAATAAAAGGTATGTTGCTCAACTTAAAATTAATGGGTTTTCAGTTACAGTTTTGTGCACAGAAAAATGTTCTTTGTTTTGGCTTTTTATTTCTATTTTACAAACCGGTTTAGAGATCTGCTTGTTGATGTACAATTTGACAGCAGTATCGGACTTCAGGAAGACAAAAAAATAGTTTGTAGAATATCGTTTAACTGATATTTACATATGTACATACATTTTTTAATTTATGTATAACACTACTTATGGAACAATTCTCAATTTCTTCCATTTTTTGTCACACACGTTTCAACGACTTTTGAATACTAAAACACGATAAACACAAAATTCATTTTTAAAATGGTGATTTCTTTTAGTAAAATAACCAGCGGGCTCTATGTGAAACAGTAGTTTTGTCCCCTTAGATATTAAATCAACTAGTTAACCAAATTCAGGTGAGTGGATTAAATTTCAGGCAGCACGGTGGCTAATTGTGTAGCCCTGTCGCCTCACAGCTAGAAGGTCTTGGGTTTGATCCCCTTTCTGTGTGGAGTTTGGATACTAAGTGTCCGTGTGAGCTTCCTCCATGAGCTCTGGCTTCCAATGTCCAAATATATTGTGTATGTGTGTCTGCCCTGCGATGGACTGGTGCCCGGTCCAGGGTGTTTGTGTGTGCCTTGCGCCCACTAAAAAGCTGTAATATGCTCAAGTACCCCCATGACCCTGACTGAATAAGCGGTTAAGAAAGTGAGAGGGTTCAATGTCACTACCCTGAAGTGATTACTTTCGGTCCTAAAGAAAGGGATAGCAAAACCATAAGGTCTGGGAGAGTATCATCCACATCTGTGGGGGAAAGCATGACTGTCTAAGATGTTGCCTGACTGTCTTAACAACAAGCAGTTATGAAGTTCATTACCTTCAAGCACATGATAAGAGACCTCTTTGACTTTGAGCATATTTTAACGTTTCTTAAGCTAGTTTGCAAAATGGCAACTATGGTGCTGTGTGTTTGACCCTGTTTTAATTTGCAACAATCTGTTTTAGTTTAGTTTAATTGCTTATGAATGAACAAAGAATAGCCTAAAAAAATTAAATAACAGGTGACCGGGAATCTAGCTGCTAAAAAAATGCTGCTTAATGTTTTTTAATGATTATTGTAGCGTTTCAAAACGAAATCACGACGTAAACAACAAGGATGTTGACTGAAATGATGGTGAGGAAACTTATTTAAACTGTAGCTTATCCACGGTGTTAAATTTGTTTTAAAGTAAAACAAACATATATAAAATGTATTTTAATCAATATTTTAAAGAAAAATAGGCCGTGGTATACGTCATTATTAAAGAGAAGCCCGAGAAATGGAAAAATGGCGCCAGAACTGCCTGTGATAACTAATGCTTACGATGCAGCGTTTAAGAGGTTAAAACTATGCAAAACTTTATAAACAGTCCTGAAGTAAAACGTTCCATAGAAGTAAATTTTACAATAAAATAAACCGTTAAATTAAATGTGATATGTTTTCTAAATCGGAGTATCACGTATCATGTAGTGACACATTTAACCAGCAGGTGTCAACCTTGAGCAAAGACGAATGCTCTTTTGTGATCTCATTTAGCCTGAGACTGCTAATTTAACTTGAACCCAGACAGTCATCAACACAAATCTGACCCTGAATAAGAACCATCTCAGTTTTCTTAACCGTACTGCCCTCTCAAAGACAGCATTCCTTTTATTCCTTTAAGCGCAGCAAGCATATGATTAACCCCAACTGAATGGATTTCCTGCCCGGCTCATCCATCATGCTGGAGCTTTTTCCTTCCAGCTTGTTTCAGACTGAGTTCGGAATAGCCTACTACAAGCATACTGATGGGGCTCTAGTATACTGTATATCGTGGCTTATTCAAACAAGTCTCTCCCTCACGTTCACGAAATCAATGAATTTCCTTGCTGTCTCACCAGAGTTGGGGCAGTGATTGGTCGGGCTTGATGTGTAACTGGGCCGCGGAATGCGCATGGTTTCCAAGCCAATCTCTCCTTCTTCGTTTCCTGCAACCCCTCCTCCATCGTCTGGTCCCTCTTCCTCCTCCTCCCCGCTGTCCCAAACACTGCTTTCAGACGGGTACTCGAAGGTGCTCTGCAGGCTGGATTCATTAAAGGAGATCTTCAGCTGTGGAGACAAAAGGTAAACACATTCTTTAAGCTGAGACCTGGATTGTGTTGCATGGCCAGTTTCAAAAAATACAATTGTCATAACAGTAATGTTTATCAGGGTTAAGAATAATAAAATGTTTAAACAGCATTTCAAAATACAGTAAACCCCCAACCTTTGCAGGGGATGAGACGACACAGAGAAACAAATATCGTCCTCGGATTGGCTACTTTCAAATAATCTCTTATTCTGGTGATAACACTGAATGTAATGGGAAACTACATTTCCCATAATACACCGGGTGATTTTGCTGGAGTTTCCAAGAAATATTGTTCCAAGAACAAAAAAAGAATGAGTCTGCAAACCCTGAACCACGAATTTGTGAGGGGTCACTGTAGTACTACTAAAAAGAATAAAAACAGATTCATATACAAACATATATTACTTTATTTACATTTTACACAATTAAAATATTACAATACAAATGCATTAACATTTTAACAATCAATGCACCAAGACTTCGAGTCCTCAATTACTTGAGAACCTAATGTTTTTTTATAAACCAATTAATCCTTCACCCAGAAACATGCATAGGGGGCAAAAGAGAAGCCAATACCTCATACATGTTCATGAGAGGTATACGACAGGGCACCAGTCCATATAGGGCCTCAGCCACCCCTCCATCCTCCTCCCAGACATTACCATTCATGTCTGTGTGCTGTGTGGTGATGGGGTAGCGTAATAGACCGCTGAGCCACCTGAGTGCCTAATTTAGCTAGTAATCATGTTTATTACTGCTAGAAGGATCTATTCATTAAATTTGCAACCATTATCAAATACATCTCCATGGGGGGTGTTCCCAAAAAATGAACAGTGCTAAACCAGCGACTGGGTCATGGACGCCCAAGACTCACTGATGCCTAGAAGCTACTGTAGCGCAAATTGCTGAAGAAGTTAATGTTGGTTCTAATGGAAAGGTGACAGAATACACACCGTATCAATTAGAAGGTCGTCATAACGTTATGCCTGAGATTTTTGTTAGACAAAGCATTACAGACACCACTACAGCAGTTCCAGAATATTTAAGCATACTGGCTTTACGGGTTTACATACTGACCCGAATGATTTTCAGGTCTACAATTGCTGCTAGGTCAGTTGTTGTACATAGAGGTATCCCATAAAGGCCTTCAGCCCAAACCCGACTGATTAAAATTATGAAAACAACCAGGACATCCAAAAAACACACCAAGCGCCATATTATAAACCAATGGGAAGATACCAGAGCTCAATAGCATAATGAAAACTAGGTTGGGAAATCATAGCACTGCTGGTGTCAATCACACATATTTGAGGGTCACAACACGAGCAGGGGTATATCAACATGCACTAATAAATGAGTTCTCACCTTGCCAAATTATTGACAAAATGTATTATCTGCTTTACTTTTGTTGCATCAATGTGCCGAATCCCTTGTCCTTGGGTTTCACTTAATCTTTTGTCCACAACGAGGTTAATAAACACAAGTTTAGAGTGAAATAACTTCTCTGGTTTGAGTTAAACCCTGAATTAAATGCTATTTCTAGGGGGGGGAAGGGGAATCAAAGATTTGTGTCCTGACATCACACATGCTCTTATCCCATTCATAAAAAATGCTTTAAAATGTTGTAGAAAGCCCTCCTATAATGCAAAAGGCAGTGAAATCCACAAGGGAGGAAACAAGATCATGCTTGTGTCCGCATACTTTTGACCATATAGTGGATTCGACTAATCTTTCAGCCCGCGGAGATGACCACAACTTCCTCTCACAAGCATAAATAGCTTAAATGAGTCCACATCTGACACCATATCCTTTGTATGACTCACCTTGTCATTTGCATAACCAGCACTCACCAACAAGCCTTTAAAATCTTTGGTGTGAGCTGAAGTATTTAGTTTAGGAACAAAACCCACACACATACTTAATACTTGATGATTAAAGAAAGAAATATTAGTCTACCAACAAGAAAGTAGACATGTATTGGTTTATCCCTTTTAAATTAGCCTGTATTGTAGAAAGTAATCACCCAGTGCTCTTCTGGATATTTTCCCCTTTATCTCATGGTCAAGTCATTTCTAATTCTCAGTTGGGATCAGCTTGCACTTGAACAAACTATGAACTGGTCAACAAGAGCTGGATCACCACACAATCCTCTCCAACACTTGTTCAGTCTGTGACCACTTTTTATCACCCGCCATTTCTCACACAGAGCCGTATAGTGTAAGGAAAACCCTGCTAGGCTTTTTGTGACTACCCCACTCTGACCAGTTAGCGCACAAATCTGAGCATCCAAGAGACCCTGGCCAACTGCTTTAAAGTGGATGTCTAGTCAGGTCAATGGCTCTGATGAGACTCAAGGCTGCGAGTTCAAACACTACAGCAACGGTGTGATATAATGTTAGCTGGATGAGTGACGAGTTTAACGCTGAGGCGGCTCGATGGCAGGAAGGTCCTGGGTTTGATTCCCAGATTGAATGGTCCAGGTCATGTTTGTGTGGAGTGCATGTTCTCCCTGTGCCTGAGTGGGTTTCCTCCACAAGGTAGAGTGTGGTGAATTCGAGACACAAAGTAGTCCGTGACTGTGTTTGACGTGAAAGTTGTGAACAGATGTGTGAACATTGAAGAAGTAACGATTCACAAAGAATCGAAAAGAATCGATTCACTTGGGGCACAATTCAAATCCATGATTCATTTCAGATGAATCAATATAAACTTTTTACACATCTCACAAACAAGGCAAATCACAAATAAAGTTTTTTTTATTTCTGTATAAACTGTTTAAGATAAATAGTAAAATACATTTTATTAGACTTCAGTTTCATGTTGTTTAAAATAAATCGAAAAAAAAAAAAAATCGTATTGTGAACCCAGTATCGTGAATCGTATCGCATCGTGGATAGAGTGTATCGTTACACCCCCAGTAAACTATTTTTTTGTTTCGGCTGCTCATGTTAAAGGTCACCACAGCAGATCGTGATTCTCATTATTGATTTGGTTTAGTTTTACACCAGATGCCCTTCTTGACACAACACTTCCTATACATTTGGGCTTGCGCCCAACACTACAAGGCATCCTAGTAGCCAGGTACCTATAGTACAATTCAACATCGCCACTTAACCTGGATTTTTTGTTGTTGTTGTTGTTTTTTGGACTGTGGAAGGCAACCGGAGCTCCCGGAGGAAACCCACGCAGACAAAAGAACCTGGTCCGTTCCTGCTGGGGATCTTCTTGATGAAGCAACAGTGCCAGCCACAACCCGATGTGAAATAAATAGTTAAATAAAAACAAAATAAATACTTATATGCAAAATAAATTTGTCCTATTTGGGCTAGAATCTCCAAATGCATCTATAAACAAAACAGGCACATGCACAGTGAGAGTGGGTGAGAATGAGATACAGATCAGCACTCTCACTCGGTACAGACTGTAACTCTGCTCGTGATTCAAATTAAGCATTAGCTATTTAAAATAAATTTAAATGATATTTTAACTAAAATCATTACTCAACAAAGACTTCTTTGTTGGTAGTTGTCGCTAGTTATTCCTTCACATCTTTCTTCCTCACTAGTGCACGTCTGATCAATTAGATTAAAAACTGAGCTTCTTATAGCCTGCTTAGCCTACACCGGTAGTGAAAGTGTGAGAGACAGAGAGAGACACCAGGCTGACTTTAAATTAGCCTGTTTATAGGCCCTGTTCTAAATTAAACAAGGCTAAGACTGTCTCTTCATGTGCTCCCTACCTATAAACAACACACATACACACACACTTAGTACTTAGAACTAGTAGTTCACCCAGCGCTGTCGATACTGCATTCCACTTGATTAATAGGAGAATACACACACCACTGAAAGGCCACTCCAGATTTTTCAGGTCGCCTACAACAACTCAACTAATGCAAGTGAAGCGAATCAGTACAGTCATAGACAGTAAAGTTGCAGGCTGCTCGAAACTGGAGGAAGTAATGTCAGCCTCATTGCCATCTCACAATGTCCAGCTTTTGATAAAACCTTTTGCTAAATTATTTTGTTATATGCCCTCAAATTTAACCCTAGGCCACATTAAATGAATGTTCAAATATTAGGAGTAAGCTTTGCCTTATTTAATTTAAGTAACAGTCGAGTATTCTTGGTTGATGATCCATTGTTTGCAATATTTGCTTCTCACAAGACACAATGCTTCTTTTTAAACACACGGTTGAGTATCTATACTATGGCATGTTGGGTTACATCTAAAACGAAATAAAAAAGAATACACAAAATAAAAAGTAAAATGCACCCATGAAGTCATTGTTGGTGATAAAAGGAGTCACATTCATTTGTTATTTAAGGAATAGCAGTGAGTTTAAATGTGGACAATTTGGATGAGACCTTGTTGAATCTGTAAAATATTTAAATGATGTCACTTTTGATGAATAAACTAGATGTTAAAAATACACCAGAATGCAAGAAATGTCATCTAATGTACTAAAAATGTGACCCTCTCCCCCCAGTGTGTCCCCTGACTTTAAAAATGCTTTAGACGCCCCTGGTTGCCGTTCTCTCTTTCGCTTTTTTACAATCGGTTTGAGTGCACGAGAATCAGAAGGGAGGTTCGCATCGGAAAGTTCAGCCAAATGTTATCAAACGGGGATGTTTCGGAGGGAGACGCCCCCGAAACCCTTCTTGTTTTTTCTTTTTGTCTCTCTCTAATCCATCAGTTCACCCCACCTCCCCCCTTTACTTCTCAACTCCGCAGCCAATGGCAACCGAGCATCTCTGATAACATCAACAGCTGTCAAGAGCTTGGCAACTGAGCTTGTCTCATAAACCCAAACACCTGTATTCTCTCAATGCTTTGATTGTTATTCCCTCCTCTTTCTCTTTTTCTCAGAATTTACTCCAGCGCGCTCTATCACACACACACACACACACACACACACACACACACACACAGATCCCTTTGGTCTCTATCACTCACATCGGTTTGATTTGACTGTCACAAACATAGGGAAGTGCCAAGATGTTTTGAGCCTCGTTGAAGGGTTCGTGTGGGTGTACCGAGTGCAGGCTGGAATGGGAGCTGGGGTAAATATAAACCGAGAAACAAAACCAGCGCATGTCTTTTGAAGTTTGACACTTTTTTAAAAGCTGGAGGCCTGTTGAGATCTTGTCATAGTCAGCTAGTGTGTGTCGCTCTATTTTCTGTATCATTTCTTTAGCCCTCCTATCCAGAGGTGGGAAGAGTACTAAATATTGTACTCAACTACCATTACTTTCATGACTTTTTAATTAAGTGTGAGTAAAGTGAGTAAAAAGTAAATCATTTAAAATGTAATGTTAAATGTTACATTTGTAACAGTTGGTTAATGGAGCAATAGTGTAATGCAAACAGGACACTTTGGTATCTCATAATAGTTGTTTCTAATTAAAATATAATAGAGAAACATGTTGATACAACATTTAAACATTTAGGGATGTGTAATGTGTCATTAAGTACAGACCATCCCATAAAACATCAAACTCTATAACCCAGTAGTTCCCAACTGGTGGCTCGGTTAAAATCTGAAATTTTATTCTAATAACTTATTTTATTAATAATATCTTTTATTTTAATTTAATTTAATTTTATTGGATGAAAACAATCTGGCAACCCTGTTCACTGCATTTTTACAATTACAATTCTCAATACAAATCATACTTGAGCAAAAGTACAGGTTGTAAAATCTACTTATAGTATAAGTACACCAAAGAACTACTCAATTACAGTCAGGTGAGAAGGTTATTTGCGACTTTCCACCTCTTACCTATTGTGTACATGCATTTTCTGCTGGACGTTTAATTTGCTCACTACTTTTTCATTATTTGGCCAACAGTATGAGTTTGTAGAGAACAAGAAGATCAGTCAGGTGGGAAGGAGCGAGATTGTTGAGAGCTTTATTGGTTAGTTGAAGGATTTTGAACCGTGTGCGATATCTAACAGGAAGCAAATGGAGATGTTGAGCAGGTGTAATAGGGTCGTGTGAGTGTGTGCCGGTAAGCAGCAGAGTTCTGTCCAAATGGCTGGAAATCATTTAAAGCAGGGGTTAGAGTTTCAGCATGAGCCTGAGAGAGAGAGAAGGTCTAATCCTTTAAAACGGCATGTGGAGTGGTCAGGTGTCTGAATACTTTCGGCCATCGGTACTCAGGTGGGGGGAATCATGTCAAAATAGTACTTAATCAGAGAGGTTTGAAAATGAAGAATAAACATTTGCTCGGCACATGCCACCGGGTACCCTCCACAAGGGCTGCAGTTTTGCAGATGCTCTGGCCATCACAATTTGGTCATTGTCAAACTCGCTCAGCTCGCTCAGCTTTGAGGATAAAATGTTAACTTTCTTTACTTGGATGGTAATATGTCCCACCTACTAACAGGATGGAGATAATGAGTGTTATTGACTTCACCTGTCAGTGGTCATTATGTCATGCCTGGTTGAAGTATGTGCACTCTTCCTACCTGAACTTCAAGGAATTCTTTGATGTTCCAAAATTCTTGAACTACATTTCATGTACAGCCTTTTCACCTCTGGGGTTATCTCGAACCCCGTCTTGAGAACATCTGCTCTTGAAATTTGAATGGCATGGGTGGCTGCGTCGGCCTATGGAAGAGTCAACGACGGCATGACGAGAATACGAATATGAGAAGAAGGACAGTGCACAGCCAGAGGGGACAGACACAGGAAGCTCTCAATCAGAGACGAGAGGAAACGTGTCGTGGATGTGTGGGTGGACGCATGAGAAAGATAGAGCGGGTCGTGGTGGTGGGGGTTTAGAAAGAGAGAGAGAGAGAGAGAGAGAGAGAGAGGTTGGAGGGAAAGGAAGTGTCATGTCTCTTCCTCCCTTGGTAGAGTAATGAGCATCTGT
>JAYDZG010000028.1:3637338-3649086 GCA_034509265.1 Microcambeva bendego | reverse complement strand
GATGAAAATATTTTCACGGCCCCCTTTTACACCCAAAGACACACACACAGACACATTTTTTACTTCCAGGCTCCACTGGACTTTATAACTGAGAAATAAACCTGTTTAATTATGTTAAATCTGAATCTTCGTGGCGCTAATGTTTTAAATCAGAAACGAACACAAGCACAACAGAGGATTTTATAAAGGTAATGCAGAGCAACGTCTATTGCACAGAATAGTTTTTCATAGTAACAACTTCTGTTCCATACATTATTAAGTAGCGCCCACACTGTCTGTAAAAAAGAACGATGAGTCGTGTTATTTGTCCACTAGAACCACTGGCTTAATTTGTGGTTTATATCGAGTAATGCTGCTAGTATGAATAGCAACAAAGCCAAAAAGAATAACACCCTGCTCAACCAAAATCTAGAAAAAACTGATTTTTGCAAAATATGTAAATGTTTATCGAACATTTGCGTCCAAATTGTAATTAAGACATTAGATTTTTGTATGTTTGAATAAACATAGCAATAATTGTTCTATAAGCAATTATAGACAAAAAAACAACACACTCTACCCGTGACATGATTCACGATATGATTTATTTTTCCCTACAATTTTTTGTAACCAAATAAAATTGAAAACAAATTATGAAGCATTTTGGGTTGCTTTGTTGCCTTGGGCACCAAGTGTCTTGAATCTGTACAGGGCACAATGTAGTCTAACATGACCATCAGGGCATTTGAAATCATGAAAACAATGATCAGCCAAGCTGTGCTATTATCTGGTCACGAGATAATACACTGGATTAAATTTAAAAAGCAGCTAAACCAGATGATAAAACAATTAGAAAAATACTACATTTATCTGAAATCATATAGAATTGTGGAAATATCAGAACTTGAAGCTGGAAATGCCACAGTTTGAACTTGAAAGAGTAAAACGAGTCACTCACAAGTTGCCACTTTTGCTCTAATTGTATTGTCATAATTGGATAAAATACCAAGCAGTGGATATTAACCATTTAAAAGATATGTGTCAAGAAACAATATTATTTTCTAATAGCTAACAGGAAAACTGGATTGTATAAGAACTGAGCATTGAGAAACAATGGACTAGTAGCATCACTCTTTGAATTTGACAGTGAAACCCCCAACTGTCTTTATATTTAAGGAAAATGTACTGTGAATTTTTACAGTTGAACCATAAAAGTTCAACAGTAGTGGCCAAATTAGCATCTATTCACAGTTGAACTATAAAAAATTGTAGTACTGTAGAATTGTGTTTAACATTAGTCACTGAAAGAGAATTAGAGATTATAAGCACAAAAAGGGGATGACAGTAACTAATTTCAACTTACCTTAATTAAGCCTTTTCTTTTGCATGGCATACTATAAACATAATATAATCTAAACCTGATTCAGTTGCTCAGTTTGCCATAAAGCTTGTTTTGAAATGGCTCTCAGTCATGACAGCTACCAGGTGCTCCAAACAAATTAAGCAAGCCCGAACCAAGCAAATCAAAGGCGTAGCCTGAGGTGCACGAATTACAAACTACCCTTCATTCATTTTAAATTCGTTCGTTTTAGGTGTTTTGTTTTGTATAAAGATGCGTCTTAAATCCACCTAGGACCCGACAAAAGGAAGTAAGCCAGCTGTAGGTAAACTATTGAGACTGACCAGGTAAAAGACCACGTGAAAGATGACACCTGGGCTGTGTCCGAAACCGCACACTACGCTAGTGCATACTACTGTGTTTTAAGATAGTGCGCCTATTTAGTTGAAATGAGAATAGGAACAATAGATTAAAACGACATCGAAAGCTATACCCTGACGTACATTTAAAACAGCACTACAGGTCTACTTATATAATCAGATATTCAAATAAAAAGATGAGTCCTAAATAGGTATTTTATTCCATAATGTGGATTTGGAACGCGCCCAATGGCAGTAGACCTCTTGAGTCGCTGTAGCTTGAAGCCCCGCCCACTCTGATATCCGTCCACCTATTGCCGCCGCTAGAGGGAAAACGTGTCTCATGCTTCGTCGTCCTGGTCTGTGTCGCTGTGGGTCCAGCGCCGTGCATTGATCGCCAAGCCAATGCAAGGCATCACATACGTTTCACTCACACAAAATACCACAATTAAAGACGCCAATCCACCTACCAAGATGTGGCAGACGTGCGCAGAACATGCCAAACGTCTTAGAGACCAAATGTGCTTAAATCCAGGTCCACAGGTCCTTGTTGTAATATGCTACCTACTCAGACTGAACCACCTTGTCATCCCAGTACACAGCTTGCTTATTTGGGATGTTTTATAAAGTGAAAGAAAGTCCTCTTAGACACTAAGAGAACATGCCAAGGTTCTCACAACAAGTGATAAGTGGCGAGGCTAAAAAACAGGTTCACGTGGCCCATGTGGCTGATTGGTCGCTGTTCCTAAAAAGAGAACAAAAAATCCATTGATGGAATAACCTGCTAACATCCTGTCTTGAAACAACCTACAACTGCTACAGTCTTGAATCTTTGAAGAAAACAATTACCAGAGTTGGGGTTAGTTGGGTTGCTAGTTCTCAAAGGATCATACAATCAAAGCAAGCTGAACATTACATACGATTGCAAACACAACCATTTAAACTCCTCAAAGACAGATTGTGTGTTGGATTAATGGTACAGCAAAAAAAAAACATTTGACCTAAATTTACAACCTGAACAAAACTCTAATAACAAAAAGAATATCTATAATATTCAGTTTAAACCACACCTGTACACACTTGTAAAAAACGGCATGTTTTTGCATTTGGCACCCTAATCTGTTAATATAGTCACTGCAATATCACTGTGATTGTATTATACACATCTTTGCATGTTCATTGCAACTTGCACAAGTTTTTGCCGTTTTGCACTTTTTTTATTTTTGTATATCTCTGGTGCCTTATAAACTCTATGCTGCTAACTGCTTATCAGAATATACAGGTGGTAGTCATAAAATTAGAATGTCATGAAAAAGTTGATTTATTTCAGTAGTTCCATTCAAAAGGTTTGTATTTTTATATTCATTCATTACACATAGACTGATGTATTTCAAATGTTTACTTTTAATTTTGATGATTTATAGCTGACAACTAATGATCCCAAATTCAGTATCAGAAAATTAGAATATTACTTAAGACCAATGCAAAAAAATGTTGGCCAACTGAAAAGTCTGAACATGAAAAGTATGAGCATGTGCAGGACTCAATATGTTTGGGGCTCCTTTGGCCTGGATTACTGCAGCAATGAAGCGTGGCATGGAGTCGATCAGTCTGTGGCACTGCTCAGGTGTTATGAGAGCCCAGTTTGCTCTGATAGTGGCCTTCAGCTCTTCTGAACTGTTGGGTCTGGTGTATCACATAATCCTCTTCATAATAGCCCATAGATTTTCTATGGGGTTAAGGTCAGGTGAGTTTGATAGCCAATTAAGAACGGGGATACCATGGTCCTTTAAAGTACTGGTAGCTTTGGCACTGTGTGCCGGTGCCAAGTCCTGTTAGAAAATGAAATCTGCATCTTTATAAAGTTGGTCAGCAGCAGGAAGCATGAAGTGCTCTAAAACGTCCTGGTAGACAACTGCGTTGACCTTGGACCTCAGAAAACACAATGGACCAACACCAGCAGATAACATGGCACCCCAAACCATCACTGACTGTGGAAACTTTACACTGGACATAAAGCAATGTTGATTCTGTGCCTCTCCTCTCGTCCTCCAGTCTCTGGGACCTTGATTTCCAAAGGAAATGCAAAATTGACTTTCATCAGAGAATATAACTTTGGACCACTCAGCAGCAGTTCAGTCCTTTTTGTCTTTAGCCAACATGAGACGCTTCTGACGCTATCTCTTGTTCAAGGCTTGACCCAAGGAATGTGACAGCTGAAACCCACGTCTTGCATACATCTGTGTGTGGTGGTTCTTGAAAAACTGACTCCAGCTGCAGTCCACTCTTTGTGAATCTCCCCCACATTTTTGAATGGGTTTTGTTTCACAATCCTCTCCAGGGTGCGGTTATCCCTATTGGTTGTACATTATTTTCTACCCCGTTTTCCTTCCCTTCACTTCTTATAGGTGCTTGGACACAGAGCTCTGTGAAAATCCAGCCTCTTTATCAAGGACCTTTTGTGTCTTGCCCTCCTTGTGAAAGGTATCAATGGTCATCTTTTGAACAACATGATTGGGGCACCAGTCCATCGCAGGTGGGTCTGTGGGAGGAAACCCACATGGACACGGGGAGAACATGGAAACTCTGCACAGAAAGGACCTCGATCGCCTTACCCAGGGATCAAACCCAGGACCTTCTTGCTGTGAGGTGACAGTGCTACCCACCAAGCCATCATGCCACCCGATATGTATCTGAAATGACAATAAAGACTTTCTGACCGACTCTCTAACTGACCAATTCTTAAACTGCAACACCACATGCACAAGCCATTACATGCACAAACAAAAATATGACAAAATATTTTTACATTTTACTGTATTTATTAATATGTAATCACATTGCACTAAGGAAATTATTTCCACATTTTTATTCGGGATGGGGGGGGGGACTTTCAGTAAAATCCAACAGCTTTATTTCAGAATGGTCTATATATTCTTTAACAGCATTGCGTTTCACAGAGCTAACCGTATCAACACAAAAAAACTACCATCTCTGACATCATAAACAGTTCTCTTTAACCCAGTTTTAAATCTTAGTGTTTAAAATGTAGTAGTTTAGTAGCTTTATGCAGACAAACTATGAACTAGCACAAACAGGAACAGTATTAAACAGTTCATGATTCAGAATACACTAACTAGACTACTTACTCAAAAATTTAATATGTATTTTTTTAGAAAATGACAAACAATTACATTTACAAATCAGAACAGTCTGGAATTACTGACAGTAAGAAAAATACTGTGTAACATATTGAAAATGAGACCATCAAAAATTATTTTGCATGAATCTGCTGATGTGATGCTCCTAAGACAGAAAAGCAAAATATCAAATCAACAGATTTTTTTTTGTTTAATGCCCAAAGTCAAGGGTCCAACCAAATGAAAAGCATTTTCAGTCAAACAAAAAAAGCTATAAACTATCCAAAGCAATAAAAAGGTTTTTCTGCAGCCAGTGTGAAGACCGGTGTGCAACTGACCATGATATTGATGAACATCTGATTCCAAAACCATCACGCATCATAGCTATACCTCTTTATTTTACTGGAAAAGCTTTCTATTGGAAAACTGAATGAGCAATGAATTAGCAAGCCTCTTTTTGTGGTTGTTGCTTAAATACAAGATCAGATGAAGTTTGGTCCAGCTTACTGAATTATTTGATCCATAATTTACTATAAAATAACTTGTCATGGCATTTAACACTTTCTTTGGGTAGATTTATTTAAATGCATAGAAAAAATTCTCAGTCTACAAACTACTACAAAGAATGAGTTCGTCATATAACAGTTATAATATGATGAATGAGCAGCTTTAAGGGTAGTTCAATGATTTAGCATTTGTCCATAAATGAAGCATTGTATGGTACAACTAAAAATAAAGAAAATGGGGGTTTTATAATCAGCAGTATCTTGCATCACAAAAAAACCCAAATTGATTTTGGTCTGTTGTCAGTAAAGTAGTCCTTCTACACATGATTAAAAAAACGTTATGGCCTAATCCAAGACAATGGTTTTTTTTTAAATGTATTTCAAATCTACCTTTAAATTCAAGTTTACTTGCACTGTGCACAGAATTCGATGCAAATACGTATTCGCACACTGTACTACCCTAAATACCATGTCACCAAGGTGCTGTTACTAATTAAACATACTAGAAGCTTTGTGGTTAAAGACACAGCCATTTTTTTCTCTTCAAGTATTTCTAAGTCCACGTGTCTATGTCGAGAAATGAAAGACTAACCAGAGAGGAAACACATGTACAGAATGATCAGCATACCAGGCTAAATTCCAAACGTCTACACTTAGTTTCTTGAAATCCAAAAACAGCCAAAGATTGATTACCCCTGATATTTGTCTGTGTAATTTTCGAGTCAAAGTGTAACTATACATAATTCACACTATGTATACTATCCCCGACACATAATTATGCACTGGATCTCAAGTCGAAAGTGAAGCTCAGGGGCTGAATTACCCCACTCATCCTCCAAATGTCCATATTTAGCACTGCTTATTTGACAAAATAGAAACCTTCAAGCTATGAAGAAAAAATGCAGTGCAAAATCAACGTTGCTAGCTTTTCTACTCAATATTTAAAAACTACAGTAATACAGGAGGATGGAACACCTTAGTTTAAAATCAATGTTAAGCACTGAAGGCAGGTATTGAGAAAAAGACAACTGCCAAAATTTGGTAATAACTGGAATATCGGTACACGTAAACACCATCACTAACAAAAACCATGTAAAGATTAACTATTCTATTTCCTATTCTAAAATGTCTACTTTTTCTGCACTTTGAGTCTCTGGGTCCGTTTTGAGTGGAGACTCATCCGGGCCCTTCGCAGCGTTTACCTCTTTGGCATGGACGTGCTCATGCCGCTTGAGGTGGCTGGCCCTGCTGAAGCTCTTGTCGCAGTGTGGACAAGAATGCAGCTTCTCTCCGGTGTGTGTGAGCTGATGAAGCTTGAGGCTGCTGGCCACGGTGAAAGTCCGAGCGCATATGCCGCACATGTACGGCCTCTCTCCGGTGTGCATGCGCATGTGGATGCTCAGGTGGCCGGCCTGGCTGAAGGTCTTTTTGCACAGCTCGCAGTGGTACGGCCGCTCGCCCGTGTGAATGCGCTGGTGCGTCTTGAGGTCACCCAGACTGTTAAACCTCTTATCGCATTGCCCACAACAGTACGGTTTCTCTCCACTGTGAATGCGGAGGTGGATCCTTAGGTTGCCGGCGCTGGCGAAGGTCTTGGTGCACACGCTGCAATGATACGGTCGCTCTCCAGTGTGAGTTCGGAGATGCACCTTGAGCTGGTTGTGCTCAGTGAAGCGTTTGTCACAGTGCGGACAGGCGTAGGGTTTCTCCCCAGTGTGGGTTCGTTTATGGATCCGGAGCTGGCCCTGATGACCATAACTCTTGTCGCACAGGTCACAGGCATAAGGTTTCTCACCTGTATGGGTGCGTTCGTGGCTCTTCAAAAGATCGATCCGGCTAAAGCCTTTGCCGCAATAACCGCAGATGTGCTCCCTCTCCGAGTTATGAGTCTTCATGTGGTTGTTAAGTGCTGTCGTGCTACCATATCTCTTATCGCAAAGAGCACAGTGGTAGACTTTGCCGTGGTTCAGTGGTGAAAATTTCGACATTTTTGCTGATTGGAACGATCCCAAAAAGCCCTGGTGTGACTCTACAGTCAAACTATCATCATCAAAACCATCCTGGATGACATCATCAGCTGGATCTTCGCCATCTTCCTCAGATATGGCGAGTTCAGATTTCTCCGCATAATGCTCACTAACTTCATCTTCGATACTAGTATGACTCACATGGTTCTTAGATACCATGGTGACTTGAACCTCACCGTCACTGTCTATGGTACATTCTGAAATACTGTCCTCTGGTCCTTCAAGTTGAACATTTCTGAAATCAACCGCCTCGCGCTTTGAAAGTCCACCGTCAGAATCACTGTCACCTTCAGCGTCAATCTTAACCGGTGTGTTAACTGTGTTAACCAAAACGTCTTTGGCTGATTGAACCATTTTACTTCTGGGTGAAAAGTGGCTCGATTTCAGTAATTTTGGTCTCGAGTTGGATGGTGCACTGCTATGATCTCCCCGCTGTCTTTTAAGGACACTCGCATGTCTGGAAATGTCAGCTTGAGGACACAAAGTCTGTCTGGATAAGTCCAAACTAGCAGCTGTCTTCTTCTCTGCAAAGCAGAAAACAGAAAAACAGGGAAGGAAATGGGTGCTAGTTTAGCTGTTAATGATAATTTAGTAGCTGGAAAACTGGACAAATACATCATTGTGTCTGTAACGAACTGTTCTGTAATAGAACAGAGAAAGAAAGAGGGTGAGAGAGTAAAAGATAGATAGAGCGATTGATACACATATAGAACCTAGATCTACATGATCTACATGACAACACTGGTCCAGTTAGTTCTGGCTTTTTCGTATAACCGAGCAAACAATAAGATCAAAAATTAGTATCAGCAAACTTTAAGTTTGCTCCCTTCCATAAAACAGCACTTTACGGGTTATATTGCACTTTAAATTGCACATACCGGCTTCCAGTTTACATGGTACAATCTCTTGTACATGCAGTCTCTTCCTGAGAGTCTCGTTCTCTGTGGCAATCCTCCGGATCTCTCCTTGGTACTTAGTCAGAGTCTGATCAACAGAGTCCAGGATATTATCCACAGTAGTTCTGAAGATCTCGCTCAAAGAAGCCTCTAGAAAAGTCTTCAGGTTCTTCAAGTTCATTATTGAAACTGTAGCATGGATTAAAACAATAAGATTGTGTTTACGACACATCTGCTTGAGAAGCTAAATGTTAAGAAGGTGAACTGGTAAACGTATACTTAATTGGTAGTTCACTGCAGCTTTGCATACCTGCTTCCAGGTCACACCGTATAGTCTCTTGTCCTTGCAGTCTGTTCCTGAGAGTCTCAATTTCAGTGTTGATCCTCCGAATTTCTTCTTGATACTTAGCCAGGGTCTGATCAACAGAGTCCTGAATATTATCCACAGTAGCTCTGAAGATCTTGTTCAAAGAAGACTCTAGAAAAGTCTTCATGTCCTTCAAGTTCATTTTTGCAGCTGCAACATGAATGAAATTATATACAGTATTTGTGTTTATTACATTTATAACCAAACACACACACACACACACAGACACACACATTTTAGAGATCAGACTACCAACAACCAAATCAAACTTGTTTTCAACGCAAAACCGCCTTTTTTGCTATTTATAAAGTCAAACTCAAATATCCCCCCCCCCTTTATAAAAACACAGTTATTTGGACTATACATACCAGAGTCCAGTTTACACTGTACTGTCTCTCGAACTTGCAGTCTCTTCTTGAGAATCTCATTCTCTGTGGTAAATCTCTGAATCTCTCCTTGGTACTCAGTTAGGGTCTGATCCACAGAGTCCAGGATATTATCCACAGTAGTTCTGAAAATTTCACTCAAAGAGGACTCCAAGAAAGTCTTCAGGTTCTTCGAGTTTATTATCGAAACTAACATGAAAGAATCAAACAGTAAGGTTGTTTATTACACAGCCCCATCAATTTCCTGTAAAAATATTAATTTTCACATCAGTTTTCCAAAAGTAAGTGGATTCTATTTCTAAATTCCCCTGGTGTTTGTTTATTTATTCAAGTGTGTTTTACACTTTTTGGCTTTGTGACAGTAAGTTAGTCATTACACAAGATTCAGTTCACAAGGTAATATTGAACACAGTCATGTACAACATCTCACTTGGATGTCTTTGGACTGTTGGAGGAACCCCATGCCGACACGTGGAGAACAGGCATAGCAGAGTGAATGTGTGAATGTATAGCACCCCATCCAAGTTACAAGCATTTGGGGTGCAAAACCAAAGAAAACACATTTAATACATGTTGTTGTGGATGACCGTTATTAAGTAACATAATGTGTTTATAAATAAAAAGAAATAAATTCATTTGACACGGTAGTTACCTGGAGATGGTGATAATCATTTAAATAAATGTTCAAATGAATGTTCAAATAAACGTTAGTAATAAATGTGCAATTATTTATTTGAAAATACGTCTAGATGTGTAAATGTTTATTATGTTTAATATATAAAATTTCATTTACACTTGGGCAATGAAAATAAAAAATAAAGTCTATCTATTATAATGAGTTTTTCAAATTAAGATGAGGTGCCAAATTATTCATTAGATTTCTTTAATAACCCTTTTAAATACAAACTGACTTTTACTCAGAATAAACTTGATTGAAACATAACAGAACAAATTCAGTGTTTCACAATGTTGTGCTAAACAAGCCAACTGCTTCTTTTCAGCTAACAACTGAAAGGTTTTTAAAATTGTATGAGGGAAGAAATAATTGGTAATTATCGGTTCATATCGATGATTCTTTTAAGTAAGATGAACCTATATTCATTTTAAACAGCAAGGAGCACTGACGCTATATTTCCCGATGAAACTAATACATTCTTTTTAACATTGTTACACAACCTCCAGATATAGGATGACATTGATTGTCCAAATTATTAATTATAAAATATTATTAATTTAAATAATGAAGTGTCCATTTTTTTAAATAAACAGGAAAAATAATTGAATATGGTTTAAAAATAATCGAATGACGAAGCCAGTATCGTGAATCGTATCGTATGTAGAGTGTATCGTTACATCCCTAATATTTATTATTACTGTTTCAGCAGTTATAACACATTGAATTCTCAACTTTCTAACTATATCTTTCAAAAGTCAAGAATTAAACACTTAAACAGCATTTTGCTGACAAAATCGTCGAGCGCGACGTTTCTTCCCGTTCAAAACAAAACTCGTACCGTTAGCTAGCACTTTACATACCTGCTTCCAGTTTACACTGTACACTCTCTTGTGTCTGTTGTCTCCTCCTGAGAGACTCGATCTCCGTGTTGATCATCCGAATCTCATCCTGGTACCTATCCAGGGTCTGATCAACAGAGTCCTGAATGTTATCCACAGTGGCTCTGAAGATCTCGCTCAAAGAAGACTTTAAGAAATTCTTCAGGTTCTTCGAGTTCATTGTTGCAACGGTAGTTGGTCTAAACACTCAAGCTTCGAGAGATCAGACTGCCAACAATCAAATCAGCTCTCAATGGCTAAGCTAAACAGAACACTCAAAGAAACATCCAAGGACATTTCTGACACAGAAACGAGACAGAAACGATAAAAGATCGAAGTTTAAACGATATTAAGTGTGCGATGGAGTTTGTACTTTGAATGTTTCGCTTAAGCTAGTGGAATTTTTGCAGCCCTGATAAGCTGCTATTTCCAAAGCCAGGCTAGCTCTGTGATTTTTCAAGTCGTTCTTCTCATGCTATCACCTCTAGTGGTTTGGAGCGGAGTGGACATTCAACACGACTCCATGTTTGTTTGAATGTTTAATATTATTTTTACGTCCTGTTTTACACCCCAGTTATACATTACACAAGTTTCATTAATTCATAAGTTTATAAAATCTATTATAATAAATGAAGACAGCATCTTTATGGAACTTATTACACAGCCACTTAAGTTTTCTTAAAGAATGTTTATTTTCATACCGGTTTTCCTAAATGTTTAGTCTGTTCTAAATTCTTCTAGTTTTTTCACCACTGTTTTAAACCCAATCTGTGCAGTTAAACACACATATATACAAGTGAACAGTAGAAGGCAGAGAGCAAACATGGCTGGAGTTGTGAGGAGTTGGGTATCTCCTCACAGCAAGACAGGCCTGGCTACCGGTATATAATAGATAAGCTGATAAAATCTATATTTACAGATACCAGTACTTTATTGTTCCTTTCCGGGATATTTTTTTTTTGTTACAGCAGCTCACAGCAGACAAGAAAACTTATTTCAAACATTTACTGGTAAATGTAGATGGCTATGACTTTTTCCTACCACCTTTTTTTGGAAAGTATGACAATAGCTGATTATATTTTCTTTTTTTATTTGTATTTTCTGTTTTTCTTCTTCTTTACTGTTTGGAATAAATAAAGTATAATACATAGATAAATTTAAGAAAACAGGCAAAAAAAAAAAAACTCAAAAATTA
>JAYDZG010000028.1:3564381-3574572 GCA_034509265.1 Microcambeva bendego | reverse complement strand
TTTTGAAACATTACAGATAAAACTGTAAAATAACATTAATTTCATTGCAGTTAAAACAAGGTGGGTTGACAGTTCAGTAGTAGATTGTCGGTTCAAATCCAGACTCTCCTGTGCAATGCCTGCATATATTTAAGGCTAATATTAAATAATTTGATTGTGTGGTTACATTGACAATAACACAACATATAATACAAACACACTGAAATACGATTTAAAAAACAGTATAACAGTATGACTTGCAGTGATGAAGCGGATGACTTTAGTGCACCACCCAATCAGATGTCAAGCTCAAGAAACCATATTTGGAAATATGCAATCAATGTATTTTAGTTTTTAAGAGATTATGTAAACAACTGGGGTTTAAATAGTTACTCTTTTATATTGTTATTAGTGCAGGAGGTTTGGGCATATTTTTTGCTGGTTATCCAAGGCAGACTTACCTGCATCCTAAGCCAACAAACATTTAAGTTTACTTTTCACATCAACCAATCAGCAATGTGAAAATCGAAGCTCTTCAGGCGTACATAAAATCCCCTTTGGCCAGTTGAGTTATGATGCTAGGCAGAAGTGACATCTTGCTGTAAAACGGTTGGGTGAATATTCTTGGCGCTGTAAGTAAACATGACTTTAGAGTCCAAACGCAGTTGTAGAGGCACTTAGGAAAATCGGATGCTTGCAGAAAATGAAACGGGACATTTTACATTATTGACTTTGTGGAATCTCTGGCACTCCGTGAAATGTTGCCTTTGATTTCCCTGCCTTGTATTGCATAGATAGAAGGTATGAAGGGTCAAATCAATACAGGTGTGGTATTATTTAGGCATATTTTAGATGTCTTTTGTTTGAATGTGGTAGGTATACCACTCTCCCAATATTGTGTTGGTCCCCCTTTTGCTGCCAAAACAGCGTACATAGTAATACAGTAATATAGTATTTTGACACCTTTTTATCAGAACCAGTATTAACTTCATCAGCAATTTCAGCTACAGTAGCTCATCTGTTGGATCAGAACACATGGGCCAGCCTTCACTCTAAATGTGCATCAGTGAGTCTTGGCCGCCACCACTGTTCCTTCCTTGGACTACTTTCAATAGATACTGAACACTGCAGACCTGAATACCCCACAAGAGCTGCAGTTTTCAATATGCTCTTTCCTAAGCATCAGAGTTTGGCCCTTGTTAAACTCAAATCATATCGACAATAAGAATAAAATGTTCACCTGAAGCCTAATCTATCCCAACCCAATGTTATGCCTGGTCTTTGTAATAATCGCTGCATTAGTTGCAAAACCTTTTTCTAAATATTCAAAATTTAAAACATACCTAGCAAAGAAAACACACCACAAAACTACCTAGTTTTGACTTTGCCAGTTACACTTTTTATGACTTGCTTGCAACTTTATTCGCTTTCAAAAATAATTCAAGCATTTTAAACACCTTTAAAACCAACACAACCAAACCTCACTGCTGGCTTTTGGGATCTTGTGGGAAGTGTGTTCATTCCACCAGTGTTTAGTGGATGGACCGTCAATTTCACCAAAGTGCTCAGTGAGGACTTCTACACCTATAAAGCTCAGACACATAAAGCAGTTTGCATTGGTTATGCACATTATTATAAAAGCACATGCACTGGCTGCAATCACAATCATCATCATGACCATCTCCATTGCCACCAAGACCATGATCATAATCATTATCATCACAATGGCAATCATAATCCCAAAGCTTTCAGCGAAATGGTATATTCATACACCTGCTTTATTTAAATACTAATCCAACAGTTTTAGTGGCGCATTTTCATTTGAGGCACCATATGTACACTTTTCTGCCAACTCCTCTTCCTCTTTAATCACGGACGGCCATTCCGGCCTGTCCTTCCCCGCTTGTCTATTGTCGTGTTCACGATTTGTTACAACTTTTATCAATATCTCTTTTTCCCTCTCTCCTCTGTTTCTGATGATTTATGGAGAGAAAGGAGAGGGGCATCGAAGCGCAGAGCAGCATGTGGCCACTAGTCCGAGACAGCATCCTTCCCAGAAAATGCTAGGAGAGACTGTGAGAAAGAGAAAAAGAGAGTATGGACAGAGTGGGTGAGGGAGTATGAGCAAACAGGGAGAAGTAGTAATAGAGGGTAAAAGAGAGAGCGATTCTGTGTGTGGGGTGGGAGGGGGGTGCTAAAAAGGCAGAAAAAGAGTAGGAGAAAAAGAACGGGGGAGAGCGGGAGTGTATGAGCGAGAGGGGAGCTCAGCTGAAAGCCGCAGACTTAATTCTATGCATCATTAAGCAGTCTCACTCAATGCAACATCCCCTATACATCATCCACGCTCGGTAAACACAACGATGACATTACATTAGCAAGCGCAAATGAATTTTCTTTTTAGAGGGAAATTGAGAATACTCACTTGCTCTGTCTCTCCCCCTCTCTTTCTCTCCCTTGCCCCGCCACGTTGTGCAGCCACTCACAAAAAACTCAAAGCACAAGCCATTAAAGAAAAAGACTATTTAAACAAACACAAACACAATCGTCATGTCGCTCTGTTTTTTTATTCCTTGACTGTGTTTCACACACGTTGACATACTCTCAAACTCTGGAGCCAGAGAGCTCTGATGCACATGATGCTATTTTGAGGCTGAATTTCCTCTCACAGTCTTATTTCAATGGGGAATGAGCGTTGCCAAAGTCTTTCTTAATTGGTGACAAACTCACTGTGTGCTTTGTCTTCTTAATTGTGTGTTAAAATTAGCGATCCACCAATTTTGCATACTGTTTGAGAAGTAGTTTGCAGTTTGAGATATAGCCCGCCCGACGACAAGCAGCAACATCTGTATTTCTTTGCTTGATGTTCAGCCGGTACAGCAGGTTATAGATATTATTCCAAGATGTTTAATAGTAAATAATAAATAAACCCTCAAATACAGTTCTGTTTACTTCTTGCTTTCGATTGTTATAGACAGCTCAATCAATTTCGAATCCTCTTGAGATATGATTGTATAATTGCTAATATTTACGTTTTTATTGCAAATTGTGTGGTTCTCTGGATATCCTACAGGGTGTCCCTAAAGTCTAGACCAATAGGAAAAAATACTATTAATTAATTAAATTTATTTTCTTCTTTCAGCTGGTCCCGTCACAACACGTGGTCATCTGCATAATATATGTATATATATGTATATAATATATATGTGTGTATATACATACATACATACATACATACATTCTTCAAAATTATCAGTTTATTTTAGAATTTCTGGAAATGTGTTTGACCAAAATAAACTGTTATTTTATTGTACTATCATTCTTATTCTAGTTTATAGAACAAAACAACACAAAACATTTTAGCGAGTTTAATTATTTATCTGTTGGTAATATCAAAACGACCAATGAAAAGGCACATAAATCACACAATCTCTGTAATGAGTGTCTCCATTGTCTCCTCCCTTTCCATTCCTGTAGTGTGTTTACAAAGGTGCAGATTATTTTCATTATTACTTTATTTTGTAACTATTCTTTTACAATACAAATCTCCAATTTTTTGAGTTGAGATTAATTGAGCTGAGCTGAAAGAGGTAAAACTCTGCTGCATTTGCTGCATCGAAGAAACAATGCTTCTTTTTAAAATGAGCACCTCCATTTAAACTCTGCCTTTTCAAGCTAGTGATCTTTGTTTTTCTTTAGCTGAGTTAATATGTAGTGGTAAATGTTGTATATTGTATCTAAGCTTTGCTTTTTGAGGTTTGTTTACTCTGTTAGCTTCGGTTAGCATCGTTTTTTGGCCTCTCCTGAAAAGTTTGTTTTGGAGGATACATGTTTTTTATTAGATCGCATCAGTATACAGGTACTGGTCATAAAAAAAGAGTATCATGAAAAAGTTGATTTATTTCAGTAATTCCATTAAAAAAATGAAACTTGTATATTATATTCATTCATTACACACAGACTGATATATTTCAAATGTTTATTTGTTTTAATTTTGATGATTATAACTGACAACTAATGAAAATCCTAAATTCAGTATCTCAGAAAATTTGAATATTGTGAAATGGTTCAATATTGACACTTTGCACAAGGAGGGCAAGACATAAAAGGTAATTGCTAAAGAAGCTGGCTGTTCTCAGAGCTCTGTTTCCAAGCACATTAATAGAGAGGCAAAGGGAAGAACAATATGTGGTAGAAAAAAGTACAAGCAATAGGGATAACCGCACCCAAGAGAGGACTGTGAAACCAAACCCATACGAAAATGTGGGGGAGATTCACAAAGAGTGGAAAGACAAAAATGACTGGACTGCTGATGAGTGGTCCAAAGTTATGCTCTCTGTCAAACTGCAGACGGGCCTGGACATGAACTGGCTTAAGCAGGGGACACGTTTGGCACTGCAGGATTTGAGTCCCTTTCGGGGTAGTGTGTTACTGATGGTAGCCTTTGTTACTTTGGTCCCAGCTCTCTGCAGGTCATTCATCAGGTCCATCTGTGTAGTTCTGGGATTTTTCCTCACCGTTCTTATGATCATTTTGACCCCACGGGATGAGATCTTGTGTGGGGCCCCAGATTGAGGGAGATTATCAATGGTCTTCTATGTCTTCCATTTTCTTATAATTGCTTCCACAGTTGATTTATTCACACCAAGCTGCTTGCCTATTGTAGATTCACTCTTCCCAGCCTGGTGGAGGTCTACAATTTTCTTCCTGGTGTCCTTCGATAGCTCTTTGGTCTTGTCCATGGTTGAGTTTGGAGTCTGACTGTTTGAGGCTGTGGACAGGTGTCTTTTATAGAGATAATGAGATCAAACAGGTGCCATTAATACAGGTAACGAGTGGAGGACAGAATAGTTTCTTAAAGAAGAAGTTACAGGTCTGTGAGAGCCAGAAATCTTGCTTGTTTGGGGGTGACCAAATACTTGTTTTCACTATCATTTACAATAAAATCATTCAATGTGATTTCCTGGATTTGTTTTGCCTCTCTCATAGTTGAAGTTTACTTATGAAGTTTACCAGTGGCTGACTAAATACTTTTTGCTCCACTATAAAGAATTCTGGGCTGGGCACTGTAGGGTATTCAGGTAAGTCTGGAATTTAGCAAAGAAATCACAACTGACATCCCCAGTGCTCACCCCAAAGCTTGATCCATTGTGTATTTGTGTAATGATCTGACTCACTGGCTGCAGGACTCCAGTGTGCCTTCCTTTCCTTGCTGCGAATTTTGCTCAATTCCATTTCCCTAGCCAGAATTACACTTCTTCCTCAATATATATATATACCCCACTGCCCCTATTCAGAACCCGGCAAATACGAATAGCATAAATTACCAACCTAATCAAATGAATAATTATGCCTTTATTGCACACATTATGTCTTTTTCTCCCCAAAGTAGCCTGTCCTCCCCACGCCTGAAGTCGACAGAACCCATTAAGGAGCTGCTATAGATCATCTCGTCTGGCTCGTGTGTGCATGTATCGGCCCGCTTGTTCGGAGGGCTATTGAATCTGTTACAGTGAGGTAACCCCCCGGATTTGGCCAAATGTAAAAATCCATTTTGCTCACACATGCATAAGAAGGCTGTCATTTGCACACTGTAAAAGATGGAGCGGCTCTTTCTCTTTTGCAGCTAGAAGTGGTGAAGTGGTCTTTTTTTTGCTTTGTGCCTCTATGTTCTTGCTGGTGTGGCTTTCCGGGGTAGATATAAGGGTAGTCTGGAGTCAGGGGTCATCTGCGAGTCAAGAGCATGACTTCTGACCTCTTGGCATCTGATTCTCGTAGCCAGCCAGACGTCCTAGATCTCACATTCCCAGCACTATGAAGTGCTATCAGACCTTACCATTCAGTTCATTTCAGTGCTACTTCAAAGAACCTCTAAAATTCTTTTGAGAGAAACTGTTTTCGAGTCAGAGAGTTTTTAGTCCATTTCAGAGACAATCAAGTACATTTTGAAATGAAACAACGTTCCTCAGAGACCACGTTGCAGCATAGAAAAAATCAAGATAATACAATACACAGTGCAGATAACAAAAGTACCTAAAGGTCTATAATAAATACAGAAATACATTTCTAATCAAGTTATTACAGAGACAAGACTAGAGAAAAGTGTCGGTTGGTACGTGGTATTAAATAAATGGTACATGAAGTACAAATATATTCTGATATACAATTAGCACCATAGAATGTTTATAGAAGCAGAGATATAAACAGATTAATGTACAAAAATGCAAACACTTGTGCAGGTTGCAATAACTGTGCAAAGATGCAGGGTAATATAGTCACTGTAATATGTACAACAGCGGACATATTAGATTAAGGTGGCAAATGCAAAAACGTGTTCAGATTTATGATATTTATGATTTATGATATTCATATGTGACTACATATGAATGTAGTCACAGCAGTATACCACAGTATTCATGTATTTAAGTTGTGTGCTTAAGTCCCATCTTATGTGCTTAAGTCCATCATGTATGTATGTATGTATGTATTTGATTGACAGAGTCCATCATGTTAGTGTCAGAGTCCATAATATATGTATCGTGTGTGTGTTTGTTTGTCCATAGTATGTGTATAGTATATTGTGTGTCCCATCAGATGTGTGTTTGTGTCAGAGTCCATCATGTGTGTTAGTCCATTGTAAATCCATCGTGTGTGTATGTGTGTCAGAGTACAGAGTTGAGGAGTCTGATGTGGAATGAAGCTGTTGCACAGTCTGGTGGTGTTCTCATCTCATCTAATCTCATCTCTCTCTCTCTCTTAGATATGCTTCAATATTATGTTATTATATGTAAGTGTGTAGCACTGTTGCCACAAATCAGGAGAGTCCTGGTTTTGATCTCCAGGCCGGATGGTCCAGGTCCTTTCTTAATGGAGTTTGTATGTTCTCCATGTGTCTGCGTGAGTTTCCCCTGGGAGCTACGGTTTCCTTCCACAGTCCAGAAACAGAGTATTTGGAGACACAGAATTGCCCTATTGGTGAATGGGTGAGTGTAGGAGCTTGTGTGTTTGTGTTTAACTGGCGCTCTGCACAGGATCAGCAATCTTGATTGGATCAGTAATTTACAAAGTTAGTATAGGTACAAAGTATTTAAACACCTTACCAGGAGCTTGTAATACGTTTAAGTTTAAACTGTGAGTACTACAGGAAAGGTGTTTCACCAGATTTAAAGTGTTTTGTGTTTCTTCAAAAAGCCTTCAGAAAGTATTTCAATCAACATTCTAGTTCACCCAAAGTTGATTAGTGTGGTTGTGATCAAGACTATTTTCATTGATGTTTCTCTAAAGTAAAAAAAAAAAATCAAACTGTACTTTTGTAAACTTTGTGCATAGTGATTTAGTCCTGAAAGATGAAAACTGCCATTCCCAACTGTTCCCACAAAGCTAACCCATTAACTTAAAATTATTACATGTTCTTGGCTATTGCAAGACAGTTTTTGACAAATTATTAACTACCTTGTTTTATCTCTGAATGTGGTATGTGGTAACTCAAATGATTAATTATTATGACCACATAAAGTTCATTATATAGTATTTCTGTGCTTAAATAAATAATGAATTCACTGTTTTATAGTCTATTTTACCACCTCTTTATTCTTTCAGGGCCACAGCGGGTTCAAATATAAAACACACTGAAAGCTTTGCAAGTCCATCACAGGGCAAACACACATACACTCATATGTAGGGGACTTTTAATAACCTAACTGCCTTTATCTGGACTGTGGGTGGAAACCCACATGGACACAGGTGCACTGGAGAACATGCAAACGCTCAACCATTTAATAAAAATCAGGAGCTTGCTGTGAGATGACTACCCTCTGAGTGCTACCCAATGAGCCAACATGACGTCCTTTAAATAAATGAGAAAATAATAATGCACACTGAGCAATATTTTCTGCTAGCACACCAGTGCAAAGAATTCGAACTCCACCTGTAGGCTGGATGCCACCCCCTCGGATGTACAAACCATTGTTGTGCCAGTCCCAAGCCCATGTAAATTGGAGGGTTGCGTCGGGAACGGCATTCAGTGTAAAAATTACGACAAATCTATAATGCGGATCATTATCTGCTATGGCAACTCTTGACGAGATCAGCAGAAAGGATTCACATTGTTTAATAAAAACCATGAACAATGCAAGTTCTGATAGCTGTACATTTGTTTGTAAATTTAAAGTGCAGTTTAACTGGCTAATAAGGAAATAATGTGTTTAAATGTACCTACATGACATTTATTTTACAAATGGAAAGTGATTCACATAGTGTATGTTTGGCTGATAGTAAAAAAATAACAAAGAATAGTATGATGTGGGAAGAGATGATGTAGAAAAGTGATGTCTGAATTCTTAGACATCATAACATCAGTTCAGTTCATTGTCTTTAACCCCTTATCCTAATTAGGGTCGGAAAGGGGTGCTGGAGCCTATCCCAGCTCTTCAACTGGCGCAAGGCACACAGTAACACCCCGGATGGGGCGCCAGTTCATCGCAGGTACCTACAGGTCAATTCAGTGTCTCCAATCAACCTGGTAGCATGTCTTTGGACTGTGTGAGGAAACCGGAGTACCCATGCAGACACGGGGAGAACATGCAAACTCCAGACAGAAAGGACCTAGATCGCCCCACCCAGGATTGAACCCAGGACCTTCATTATAATGATCCTGAAAATCAATTTACCCATGTAACTAGTCTGTTACCTTGACTGACAATGAAGAAATAACAATGTGTTGCAAGTGTTATCCTTTGAAGGCTACTAGATAATATGACTGAATCCTAACAACAACAGTTTGGGATGCAGATGACATTTCAATTTTGCAAATCTGGATAAGGGAGTTGGCCAAATATCTCATCTTGTAAATGCAATTGACAAGAATGGCTCTTCAACATTGCTTAAAATATAATAATGAAAATGTATGCTCAGATACAACAAAATCCACTCATTTACACCCATTGTGTAACAGTTTCAATATTTTTAGAACACTCTTTTACACATTGGAATTAAAGTTAACATACTTTTTATTTTATACAGCTTTAATTTTTTTTAAAAAAACTGCTATACATTAGCATTATGGTGTAGTCATGGGCTCTAACAATTTTCAACATGTTTGTTCAAAAAAGCTCCTTTATAATTGATACTGCTGACATTTTAGTCTTGACATGTCTTATTATAAAGCCTTTCATTTTACTGGCTATGCAAACAAAGGCACAATTATAGCGGTATTATCAATCATGTCCCTTAATAGCTTTTCATTTTCAAGCAACAGAAACATGGTGTAATTGTTATTAAACTTCTACCTTGCCACAGCAGCGTAGAACGGCATGAAAGCTTGTGTTTACGTTCTCATTCATCTCCATCTCTGCCGCTATCTTACTACCCATCTTTCTCACTCTCCATCTATCTCAACACTTTTAAACTGAACGATGGCTCCCTGCCAGGCCCCCTGTGAGCGCTCTGAGTTTGACCCAACCTGAGGTGTGAACTCCCCAAAAAGACTCTCATATCACCTCCACAAACTTTTTTTTTTTACGATCTCGTCTTTGATTAGAGTAGAGGGTAGTCCAGCCAAACGAGCAGTAAAGTGACTGTGGAGACCGAGCCACATCAAAGCGGAGCTGGCAGGATTGCCCATCATTCTTTTTTTTTCTATCATTGTGGCTTGCTGCAGTGCAATCAGGCCAGATGAAGCTGTAGAATGAGTTCTCTGAGGAACCAGGGTTCTGCACAATACATGGAGATAGTTGGATGTGAATATATGTGTGATTGCAAAAGTATCTTCAGATTAATGTTAATGGCTAAAACTAGAAATGTCACTGTGTTAGGTCTGAAACCAAGCTGTGGGGAAATATATAAACTATATATGATTGTTTATAATAATTAATAACTATAAAAAATCTAAAATGGCAATATTACTTTTGGAATGGCTAAAACAACAATGTGATGCATAGTTCACCACAGGAAATCCATCATCTGATTACATTATTATATATCATAGTTAATCATGATTACATAACCAAAAAAAAGATTAATCGTGTTTAACAATGTAGAAAAATAACTAAATAAAGTTTAAAGTTATGCACATTTCAGTGTACTAATGAACTAATAATATTATGATACAATTATAATAAATATATAATAATTATAATTATAATAATATATATTTTGTCAATAAATTATCTAAAGGCATTATACATTATATATATATATATATATATATATATATAT
>JAYDZG010000028.1:3541635-3560318 GCA_034509265.1 Microcambeva bendego | reverse complement strand
CCTATGGGTACTCTGGTGTCCTCCCACAGTCCAAAGACATGCTAATAGGTTGATTGGAGACACTGAATTCTCCTGTAGGTACCTGCGATGGACTGGTGCCCCATCCAGGGTGTTACCATGTACCTTGAGACCGTTGAAGAGCTGGGATAGGCTCCAGCACCCCTCCCCGACCCTAATTAGGATAAAGGGTTAAAGACAATAATGAGACATTTCTAATTTAAATATTTCTAAACAAGTAATTAAGAGACAAGGCAAGAGATGAGTGCTGGTCAGTACATGGCACTGAGTAAATGGTACATGAGGTAGAATTATTTTTTGATATATAGTTAGCAGCGTAGATTTTTAGCAGCGCATATATAAACAGATTAAAGTGCAAAAAATGCAAAAACTTGGGCAGGTTGCAATAAATATGCAAAGATGCAGGTAATATGTTCACAGTGATTCAGCAGTTGATATATAAACCGATTAAGTTTTAAACAGACTATGGTATCAAATGCCAAAAAAGTATATTGTGTGTCAGAGTTCATCATGTTTTGTGTGTGAGTCAGAGTCCATTTGTGAGTCCAAAATTGAGGAGTCTGAGGGCTTGTGGGATGAAGCTGTGACACAGTCTGGTTGTGTTGGTCTGGATGCTGTGGTAATCTTCTTAAAGATGGCAGGAGAGTAAACAGTCCATGTGATGGATGTGATGGATCCTCCACAATGCTGAGGGCTTTTTGGGTGCAGTGGTTGTTAAAAATATCCATGAGAGATGGAAGAGAACCCCCGATGATCTTCAGTACTTTCTGGAGAGTTTTGTGGTCTGACGGGGTGCCATTCCCAAACCAGACAGTGATGAAGCTAGTCAGGATGCTCTCGATGGTTCCTCTGTTGAACGTGGTGAGGATTAGAGATGGCAGGTGAGCTTTCTTCAGTCTCCTCAGAAAGTAGAGATGCTGATGGGCTTTTTTCACGATGGCTCTGGTGTTGAGGGTCCAGGTGAGATTCTCCACCAGGTGGACACCAATGAATTTGGTGCTCTTGACAATTTCCACAGAAGAGCCGTCAATGTTCAGTGGGGAGTGGTCCCTCTTCTGAAGTCAATGGCCATCTCTTTTGTTGTGCCAACATTCAGAGACAGGTTGTTGACTTCACACCAGTCCATTATCCATTGCACTTCCTCTCTGTACGCTGACTCATCGTTGTTGCTGATGAGTTTCAGCACCGACATGTCATCGGCAAACTTAATAATGGAATTCCAGCTGTGCATTGCTTTACAGTCATGGGTAAGCAGAGTAAATGGCAGTGGGCATACAGCCCTGGGGAGCTCTGATCTGGACGGACTGAGGTCTCCCAGTCAGGAAGTCCAGGATCCAGTTGCAGAGAGAGGTGTGTCAGCTTTCCAATCAGATGCTAAGGGATGATAGTGTTGAATGCCGAGCTAAAGTAAATGAAAAGCATCCGTACATAAGTGTTTTTTTTTACTTTCCAGGTGGGATAAAGCCAGGTTAAGTGTGGTGGCTATGGCATCCATTGAGCGTATGGTACACACACTGCAGTCCATGGTGGGAGGCAGCAGGGTCTTGATGTGCCTCGTGAAGAGTTTCTTGAAGCACTTCATAATAATGGGCGTGAGCTGCTTCAACGACTATCATCCTGTAGCAGACAATGACGACTTTTTTTTGACTCTGCATAGAGTTTTCCTCACATCTGCTGTGGTGGGATGAAGAACCTGGTAGTCAGGAGGTGGGATGGTCTTCCACGCCCCTGTGTCATTCTGTGCCTCAAACCAAGTGTAGAAGTCGTTCAGTGCATCTGGAAGGGAGGCATCACTGTCACAGACGGGTGGTATAGTCTTGTAGTTGGTGATAGCCTGGATGCTCTGCCACATGTGCTGTGGATGCTCTGGCCGTGTGCGCGCTTTGCCTCTCGGATTCCCCGGGACAGATTGGCCCTTACTTAGAGCCAACTGGTCATCTGCTTTGAAAGTGGAGTCTTGGACCCCCAGCTGTGTGCGCTCCTCTGGAGTCATCCATGGTTTCTGTTTGGGTCTTGTAGTGGTGGTGATGTCATCAATGCATTTGCCGATGTATCATGTCACTGATGTTGTGTACTCATCTAGATCCGGGAAATTGCCGTATGTTGCAACCTCCCTAAACATGTCCAAGTCATTGCACTCAAAACAGTCCTGAAGAGCAGAAATTACCTGTTTCAGTTCAGGTTTGGTGTGTCTGATGACCGCTCTGTACACTGGAATCAGCATTACAGAGATGTGGTCTGAGTATCCGAGGTGGGGATGGGGCTCTGTCCGGCATGCACTGGGAATGTTCTCGTAAACATTATCCAGCATGTTCACTCCTCTCATTCCAAAGTCCACAAGTTTGGTAAAATTTAGAGAGAACAGACTTGAGATTTAAATCTCCTCCAATCAAAACACTTTTAGATTCTCAGCACTTAGCACTCTTGATCCAAAGCAACTTCGGAGAGTTAAGATAAATCAGACTTATGGAATAGAATGCCTTTATTTTTCATTACACATATACAGATGTAAAGTACAATGAACTTTTTTCTTTGCATATCCCAGCAGAGAGGGTTAAGGGTCTTGCTGCCAACCCCGGGCAGGGGTATATACCCTTTTGGGCCCGGTATATACCAAACTGACCCTTACTTCAGGACACCTGCACGTGTGAGGCACGCGTCTGTCGCATGTGTAAAGTGGTGGCAGCGGACTGAGTGCTGCACGCAGCTTTAAAGGGGAACGCCAGGTGCACGCAGTCATCCAAATTAGGGCTGCCAGCCACTTAAACTAAATAGGGGAGAGTGTATATATATACTCAAAGTATAAATATATATTCTATAATACTCTTGTTTGTTCTTGATCAAATGTCAACTTCTCTAACAGGTTTTGAGAGAATAACTATAGTGACATTATTTGAAACATGAAAAAAAGAATTCAGAGTAAAGCAGCATTTTTGTAAAATTATTTACATAACAGTTTATCATTTTATTTCACTCACTGGATGAGTTTATTCACTTTCTTACCAACAGAGCTTGGGACTGACACTAAGGGTGTGTTCTGAAACCTAGTGAGCTGCCTCACATTCAGGTTATTGGAGCATGGTACTTGGACAGCTAACACAGCAAGACTCATGTCATTCAAACTAACGGCATTAGGTGACACAATGTGCTCGCAAGTTAATTAACATCTCCCTCTGTGTGCTGAAAAGGGTTAAATTGACATTGATAAGCCCGACTTGTACAAGTTCATGCTAATTAAAAACCAATGATAATTTATTTTTACTTGAAAAGAACTCTTCTTTGGTCTGCATCGTCTACCATATTTGTGAGAAACGTTCTGCCACACTAAATACTGGGTTTGCCATCTTCGACACAGAAGCATTGGCTTCTGCCTCATTATTCAATCAAAATACTATTTCAATTTAAAGAAGACATATGATGGAAAACACTTTTTGCAAGCTTTTGTAATTCCACCTGGGTATCTACTGCTCCTATAAACCCTCCAAGCATGAAAAAAATCTGTTTTCTGTTCAAAGATTTTGGTGTTAGGAATCATATGCCTCAATGAACCATTTGGATAGCTCCCTTATTCTCACGTCACAATAATTGTCATAGAAGCACCCTTGGACCACTTCTCACTAGTCAACCCCCACCAGAGCCCTACCCACTAGATTAGTTGAGGATCCTCCATTTTGGTCTTTTGGTTTTATGAGCATAGAGTACCGAACACTATGGCTACAGACAAGTCACACATGAAGTGCTGTGTAATTGTAAATGTTACTCTTTTCCGTTTTTTTATTTATTTATTTACCTTCACTAGTACCACTGATGCTAACCATTTGACCTGATCTAGTTTGGGCTACACTGCAAGCTCCCCTCCTGAATTCCTCTTGGACCCTCATGTGTATCTGGCAGTCCCATCTGCCTAGACCTCAGTTTGCTAGATTCCTTGTCGACCCTCCTGTGTTTCCAGCAGTTCAGTCTGCTATGACAGCTGACAGGTGACATGATTTCCGGTGGTATGTACACGTTGTTTGTAGGTCCTGAGCTAAATTACTCCAATCTACAAAACTGATTAATTTTGTTCTAGTAATTAGTATCGAGTGTTAAGATTTATAGTATTTTTTCGTTGCTCTTCAACTAACGCATGTATTTTTTGACACAATTTCTCTGTTTTTGTCTATTTTTATATTTTTATAGTGCATTAACTCATCCAAAGCTAAGTATAAATGTATTATTATCATGGCTCCAGCAACAATATATTCTTGTGTGGAGGGTTCAATGTTCAGTTATTCTCTCTCCATCACTAGTGATACATTTACATGTGATAAGTGTAGCCTGGTAGTAGTCTGATAAAGAAGTGTTAGAAGGGTGCATTTAGGCTTTAGAATAGACTAGTACTAGTAAGTGTTTAGATACTACTGTAGCAGACTCAAATGCCACTAGTTCTGAAGTAGAAATCCAGTCCCCTCACATCGGGGCGACATCCAGGCGCCATACTGCTAGGGCAAAGCACAAAGCTTTTCAGCTGCACGTTTCCAGGTTCTACCTCCTCCGTGATCCAGATTTATTACTTGTAGGACCTAAAACAGCATGAGAAAAATGATCTAACCTGTAACTCCCAGCTCAGGTGTAAAAACGTGGATTCAAATCTCTTGTTTGATACTCACATTAGTAATATTACTAGAGTTACTTTATTTCAGTTACGTAATATGTCTAAAATAAGAAATGTACTCTCTGTAAATGATGCTGAAAAATTTATCCATGCGTTTATAGCATCTCAATTAGATTACTGTAATGCTCTTCTAACTGGATGCTGTGGTAGATCCATAAAAAGCTTCAGTTGGTTCAAAATGCAGCAGCGTGAGTGCTAACTAGAACTAAAATGTTTGATCATATTACTCCTGTTCTATGACAGCTGGTGAGGTTGGCACTGATGTCCTGTGAAAGCCTATATGACTTTATTACCTGCTTGCTCTCCCTTTTAGTTATGCTGTAATAGTTAGGGGCACCAGAGCCGAAAGCTACTCTGTTTACTCTCAATGATTTTACTTTTTAACTACATATTCTGTTGTTTCACTCTGAGGTGGTATTTCTAATGGAATCCTGTTAACCTCTCGAGTCTGAACATACCCGCTGACATGTCAACAATAGATGAGATGGGACCAGGCGTGTTTGCTCAAAGAA
The DNA here is from genome assembly GCA_034509265.1 of Microcambeva bendego. NCBI lineage: Eukaryota > Metazoa > Chordata > Actinopteri > Siluriformes > Trichomycteridae > Microcambeva > Microcambeva bendego. Next base: position 3,555,134 of record JAYDZG010000028.1, on the reverse strand, counting down.
CTTTCAGAACTTGCAATGAACTATTTCAGAAACTGGACTGAAAAATGAAGAACTCCTACGTATGCCCACAAAGAGAAGCTCCATCTTAAGGGGATTAAGCAGTAGGAAAGCCAGAGTCAGAGGAAAGTATTAGATCATTAAGTACGTACAGTAGATCAGTCTCAATGCTATGTTGGAAAATCAGATCTGATCTCAAAAAATTGTTAAGTTGAGAGGCTACAACTTTTTCAAGAACCTTAAACAGGAACGGAAGATTTGAGATCAGTCTAAAGTTGCATAACAAAGATCTTTCCAGACCCGGTTTCTTCAGAATGATAGAGACAACAGCCTTTTTGAGATAAGGAGGAAGAGAACCAGAAGAGAATGAGAGATTGACAAGATGACAGATAGGAGCTGCTAGGAGTCCCAGAATTTGTGTAGAGTCAAGGCATGGGTCAAGAGATTAGGTAGTGGGCGTTGAAGTGGCCAAAATCATTGAAAAATCAGAAGAATTGACAGCAGTGACAGAGAAATTGGTAACGAGGGTAAAGGGACGGTAACTACTGTTTGGTTAGAAAAGTTAGATAGAGTCTTGTAGATTTTTGTGACCTTTTCCTCGAAATATGCTAAAAAAGAATTACAGAGCTCTGGAGAAGTGGGAACATTGGCAGATGGTGGACATAGTAGCCTCTTGACAGTTGAAAATAAATATGGTTTTCCTAAAGAGATGCTTTAAATAGCTCTGAGGAAAATCAGGGGGCGTAATGGGACCGTGGGACATACCTAGTTTTCACCGGAGCTAGGACCTTGATCACAGAAGCAATCGATTGATGGTAGATTGCGACAGCCTCCACAGGGGAGCAAACTGAAGTGATTCTTTGAGAAATAAGAATGTTCAAGGGTAGTTATGAGGGACTGAGGACTAATACAAGAATAGTTACGGTAGGAGATAAGTGTCTTAAAATAATACTTAGAAACAGGTAGTAAGATACCGGCCAGTGATATGACCAGACACATTACTTACAATGTTGCCAGTTGCGCATATGAGATCCAGTATGTGGCCATGTTTGTGTGTGGAGAGTTTAACAATGCCAGAAAGTCTGCAGATAAGGAGGAGTTAGCATCAAGATGTATGTTGAAGTCACCCAACAGGACTATAGAGGTAGCAGTTGCAATGATGAGATTTAAAACTTCGGCCAGCTCAGAAATGAAAACAGAAATTTAGTTTTTGGGAGGATGGTAAATCAGTACTATATGCATAGTAATACAACCCCGAATCTTAACAATCATATATTCAAAGTGTGAGACCAACTGGGATTTGCAAAAGCTTAACTTAACGTTGTTACTAAAGACCACAGCTAGCCTTACCAGTTGACCTAGGCAATGATAAATGTCTAAAATCAGATGTTGTAGCAGTGTTCAGATGTATGTATTCATGAGGCAGTTGTTAAGTCTCGGTGAGAAACAGGAGGTCTACATAATGAGAAATGTGGTCACTGATTAAAGTAGGTTTGACAGTTGAAAGTAGGAGAGGTAACAGTTGAATATTAGATGGTGTGGACTGGGAGTTTAAGGGAGGTGATTAGATGGCAGATCGAGGAATCTTGCGAAGGACACCAGGAGCCGAGCAATGTGATGATCGCTTGGAGCACTTCTGTGGCAGAAGATGGATGGCTGTAGATCAAAGTTGTGTGGTGAGTGTGATGTCTCCTGCGGCTGCAATGAATACAGCATGAGTGCCGTAGAATTCCAATCCTACAGCAGGTGCTATAGGTTGCAGAATCCAGGTGATAATAGAACATAGAAGTAACCATTGGAGATAGTAGAATAACTATTGAAGTCTGGAATGCAGGCCATGGTTCCAAAAATTGCATTGGATTGACCAAACAGTGCAAAAATGGAAAAGGTAAAATATATCACTATCAGACAGCATAATGCACCATGTATGGATGGCCAGTAACAGTCCAAACCAAAATTTAGCCGAGCCCAACCACACATCCTTAAAGCTGAAAAGCAATTTAACTTAAGGATCGCTGATGGCACATAAACGAGTGAAGGAGAGGATGCTCACTCACCACATGTTCCTGTCTGTACTGCTGGCCCGGTTTCAGTCTCTTGGAACCCTTACATTCTCATTGTAGAACCTGTTCTTGGTTTGTCCTAAATAAATCTGTTGTTGTTCACTTAGGGTTCCTAACAAACATTTGGGGTGGCTTTAGTGCCATTCCTTATAACTATGATCTGGCACCATGGAACCCGTGAACCCATTCACATCTTTTCTACCAGATTTCTCAGATAGGTCACTGGTCCAGCTTCTGTAGTTGGCTTCTATTTAAAGGCTTTTGAATTGTCACCTTTTGGGATAAATTGGGATAAATTTTACAGTTTACCACTCTTTAATGCCCATGGGAGATAAAGATTTGTCTCCTTGTTCCCAAGTTAGGAGTGGGTTAGCCTTTAGTGCCCAATGGGGATGTGGTTTGATGCCCAGTGCCCATGGCTAAATCCCCCCCAAACTTTTGTGCCAGTTGGATGATGTTTGTCTCCATCGGCTCACATCTCACTTGTGGTTTGTCTACTAGAGTAATTTCTAAGTTTCTTTTTGACTAATGTGTTTTGTCAAGTAATTTCCTTGTTCCCTCTTTTAAGTCTTTCCAGTCATGGTGTTAAGTGAAGCTAGTTGTGTCTGTCATGTCTTGCTGTTTTTTGTTCCAAGTTTGAGAAATCACCTTACCAGGTTCCATGAGTCCTGATCCAGAGTTCCTAGTCCTAAACTCTTCCATGTCTCCTAAGCCAGATCAATTTAAGCAATTATTTGGCTTATTTTTGTGTCAATCCTTCTGTTCCTCATGGATAATCTCCCAGCCCATCCATGAAGTCTTTCACTTGTACATGTTCCCTCCTTCCTAACCCCCTGCACCTGCCAGGCTCATCAAAGTAATCTCCATCTCTTCCAAGAGTCGAGCCAGGACAGACTTGGCAACCCGGATTGGTTACCGTTAGGGAGGTCCACTCTTAGGAACCCCAAATAAGCTTTGGTAACTCATGGTGAGGAAAACTGTACCAGATCTTCACCAATAGATTCATCTATCAGCCTCCTGGTCCCCTCGTTTTACTTTTGATGCATCTATGAAGCTAATAGTCCATAGCTGCTCCTCCTTGCAGGTGGGACATTTAAAAGAGCAGCCGTTGATCCTTCAGCATTGTTTATTTTTTAATTTTATTGCTTTTGTTGGTTTGGTAATTCTCATACTCTTGTTCATGTTCTTGATCATGTTTTGTGTTAGTCAGTTAATATTTAGCTTAAAATGGTTTGTGACTTCAGCAAAACATTGTTAACCGTGTAAAGCTTCGTAATAATTATTGATATGTGATCATTAAAAAAAAATTGTCCTGTCTGTTTTTATCATTTGTTTCTACTTATTAATCTTTAATTCACAGTGTAAATTAGTGGTCAACATTATTATAAGATACAGTTTTGTAAGCAGTATTGTTGTAAACCTAAACTTACTTTTCTGTATCATCTTTTTGATGTTTTTTCCTCTCACTGTTAAAATATACCTACCATTAAAATTATAGACTGCTTATTGCTTTGTCAGTGGGCAACCTTACAAAATCAGCGAAGGATCAAATAATTATTTCCTTCACTGTAAATGCTTTGGTTTGGTTGTTCGAGCAAAAACATTGTTCAAACAATGCTTGCAATAACCATAGCTATATAGTAATTATATTATTAATGTTTGCACTTTATTGTATTTTTGCTTTATCATGAAAAAAATGCAGACATGATCAAAATCCTCTATAGCTATTTTGCCCTCCTGTTACACTGACCAAAGCTATTTCTCCAGCTATGCAAATATACAATTTCTCATACTGAATCTGTCTTTTCTAAATGCTGAGAGCAGATTCACCTTGAGGTCATGTCGCCCTCCCTCCCTCAATCAGACCGGCCATTATTAAATTTGACCTAGGCCTACTGCATGCGGAGAAACTGGAATGGCAGTGGCCTAGTGCCATGAGTCAAGGCCAGTCCAGGTTTGTTTTCATCATGGCAAAGCATCCACATCATGTTCCTATGAAGTGAGCTATATAAATGCAAATGCTATTGGGCATCTATTAGAGGGCTCGGCAGAAAGAGGGCCGTATGTAAATGTCCTATAAGAGGCCGGGGCACTCATCCTGAGCCGATTACTACAGTCCTCAGTGAAAGGCAGAGAAGAGTAGGGAGGAATGTCCCAGCACTTTGTGGTAAATCATGGCAAACAAGGTGAAAACTTGGATAATTGAATAGTTGTGGCTCCCGCTTTTGATTTATTGTATATGCAAGAAGGACGGGCGAGCGAGAAATTGCTTTATTGTGCATAAATGGGGTAGGGTCTTGTTCTGGCTTTGTATTTTGCTAGGCAAACCGGTTTGGACTGTGATGTATGGCGTAGGAGAAGTGAAGTGAGCTTAATATAAAGAATCCTAACATTTAATTTGATTAGGAATAAACGATCGTGGTCATTGTTCACAGAAATGCGGTTGTAATAAAAAATAGGCTCAGTGCTTAAGTAACTTTTTTTATGGTTTCGCACTATAATGTTTTTTTAGATGTTTTTGTAAATGTAAATCATTGTTTTGGCAACACAATTACTCACTTATGCATGTTAAGCAAGTAGAAGTATTTCCACAAGGGGGTAGTGTATACAGGAGGTATGAAACAATGCACACCAAGATAGTTAAAAATCAGTACACATGGCAGGATTTGAATTAATAATTAACCTGAAATAAATCTATACCCAGTTTAAACAGTAGAGGGCACTGGCGCTTTTTACCTCGCCTGGTTAACAGCACTTGTCAGCTTGACAGGTACAGGATTTTTCAGTCAAAATGTACTTATGTGAGGATGCTCTCTTTATTTGTAGTATTCATTTATTGATATAATATGGTTATGCTGCGGTATGGTTTTTTTTTAAACAAAAATGGGACATGTGCAGCTTTGTTTTGCATAGTTTGTACATACCTCAGGTAAATAAATGATAAGCATAAATATTTTTTTAAAAAAGAAATATTTAAATGAAACTTAATGTTATGATTTTTTTATTTTATTGTACAGTATTATACAATACTTGACCAGGTGATGCAGCGGGATATTCCACTAGCACAACAGCGCTGAGATTCTGCAAACCTCGGTTCGACTCTCGGCTCTGCCAAAGTTCACCTGAGCAGTCTTAAAATGCCATGTAAGGACCCTGGTTAGCCGATAGAGGATTTTGGTAGAGCAAGTGTCAGAGGATGTGTGAGCTGCAACATACCCTCCTCTAAGGTAATCAGGATTCCTAAGCAGCAGAAGACAAATCGAGAGAAAAAGGGAAGAAAATGCATAAATAAATTTTACAAAAATGGGGTAATTCAGGCTTTGTATTTTACTAGGCAAAATTGTAAATGATGTTTACCAAGGGCATTGAGACTGCCCCATACCATGCCCTGGATTTTGTAACTGATAACGTTCTGGATGGTCCTTTTCATTCACTTTGGTACAGAGCACACAGCATCCCACCTCTTTAACCATGTGTTGTAGGCTTGAAATACAGGGATGTGGAATTTGAACTTGAGCAGACAAAGCATGGAATATCTCAAGGTGCACAATGTCTCCAATTAAATAAAAAGTCTAAATAAATATAAGGAACTATGCATTTTATTTGCATTTTTCATACGGTTCAAACTTTTTCTGAATTGTGGTTGTAACTTAATGGACAAATTTCAGCACCTTCATTGTTTTTTTGAAAAGAAAAACATTTACAATTCAATACATCAAAAAGTTGGGACTTGTGTAATTAAGGGTAAAATGTTCTTTCTTAATACAGTACTACACAGCATAAATAAATGCTATTTGGAACTCAATTCAGAAAGGCAGCATTTCTCTGAGCCCAAACTTATCTTAGATGAATGGAAAGATGATTGAATGTTCATGTTTCAGCTTGTTTTTTTTAGCAAAATTTCTGTTGAGTTATCTGTGGCAAAAAAGAAAAACACTATACATACTCTAATACAGTGAAAAGTGCATATGCTAACAGCTGTAATAGGGGGGTTATACCTGACAACTAATGAAAAGTATCTCAGAAAACTAGAATATTACTTAAGACCAATAAAAAAAGGATTGTTAGAAATGCTGGCCAACTGAAAAGTATTAACATGAAATGAATGAGCATGTACCGCACTCAATATTTAGCTTGGGTTCCTTTGGCCTGGATTACTGCAGCAATACATCATGACATGGAGTCTGTGTCACTGCTCAGGTGTTATGAGAGCCAGGTTGCTCTGATAGTGGCCTTCAGCTCCTTTGAATTGTTGGGTCCGGCGTATCGCATCTTGCTCTTCACAATAAGTGCCAAGTCCTGTTGGAAAATGAAATCTGCATCTCCAAAAAGTTGGTCAGCAGCAGGAAGCATGAAGTGCTCTCAACCTTCCTGATGGCTGCGTTGACCTTGGACCTCACAAAACACAATGGACCAACACCAGCAGATGACATGGCACCCCAAACCATCACTGACTGAGGAAACTTTACACTGGACCTCAAGCAACATGGATTGTGTGCCTCTTCCTTCAGACTCTGGTACCATGATTTCCAATGGAAATACAAAATGCACTTTCATCAGAGAACATAACTTTGGACCACTCAGCAGCAGTCCAGTTCTTTTTGTCTTTAGCTCAGACGAGACACTTCTGACACTGTCTCTTGTTCAAGAGTGGCTTGCTGTCACAGCTGAATACCGTGTCTTGCATAACTCTGTGCGTGGTGGTTCTTGAAGCACTGACTCCAGCTGCAGTCCACTCTTTGTGAAACTCCCCCACATTTTTGAATAGGATTTGTTTCACAATCCTCTCCAGGGTGCAGTTATGCCTATTGCTTGTGGACTTTTTTCTACCACATCTTTTCCTTCCCTTCACCTCTCTATTAGTGTGCTTGGACACAGAGTTCTGTGAGCAGCCAGCCTCTTTAGCAATGACCTTTTGTGTCTTGCCCTCCATGTGCAAGGTGTCAATGGTTGTCTTTTGGACAACTGTCAAGTCAGCAGCCTACAGAACTAGACTGAGAGACCATTTAAATGCCTTCGCAGGTGGTTTGAGTTAATTAGCTGATTAGAGTGTGGCACCAGGTGTCTTCTTTCTGAGATACTGCATGGTGGATTTTTATTAGTTGTCAGTTATAATCATCAAAATTGAAGAAATAAACAGTTGAAATATATCAGTCTGTGTGTAATACATTATTATAATATACAAGTTTCACTTTTGAAATGGAACAAGACATTATGGAACAGAGGCTATGAGTGGCTGGCCTACCAAAGTTACTCTCAAAGCTCATTGATGACTCTCACTTGCTTCAGTGTTCATGATTGTACAAGACTGGGCAAACATAATATCCATGGGAAATAAATGAAATCATCATTGAAAAACCACATTTTATATCTAATCAGGTTATTTTTGTGTGATATTCAAAGTAATTTCCTAATCTGTAACAGTTAAGTTGACAAATGTGCAAAAACATAAGAAATCAGTAAGCGGCAAATACTTTTTCACAGCACTGTATAAAGTCTACATGATTTCAAAATACTTTAGACGTGTTATGTGCTGTCATAGCATGCATTATCTTCTGTGTGTTTTGCGTCTGAGGGGATGATGACTGACACCAAGCGATATATATTGGCCCAGCATAATGTCCGGGGTGTGTTTCTTACTACATTGCACTTAGAGAGTCTAGCAAAGCCTGACCCAGATAAAATGGTAATAAAACTTAAAAATGGAAGGATAATTGATTCTATACACATATGTATGGAGAATACATATCCACATATTGGCTGTATAGTTATTTAGTGTTTGTTTTGTGTATTAACCAGTGTGTATGTCATTCTGAGTGCAAAAGGGGTCGCCATTTCCATTCTTTAATATCACATTGATGTTTAAGCTGCTTAGCTTAGGGCAGTCAGCTTTACATATCGAGAGAGAGAGACACACAATTATATCTTCGTTAACACTATATCAGATACTATATTCTTTAGGTTGCCCCATTAATTACTTATTAACTATTCATTATTATTTTTTATATGTACAAATTTGTACAATTGCCATGTTTACTACCTTATCTTATGGATGTACTTGTACTTTCTAATTATATATATATATATATTCTACAAGAATGCTTTGACAATATGAATTTGTACATTTGTCATGTCAATAAAAAACATTGAATTGAATTGAGAGTAGGCTGTTACTTTCCTTTTTAATAATATCCTAATTATCATCTTTCATGTCATCATTGCTACAGTTCTGTAGAAAGTAGGAACCCACAACAATTGAATGTCTACAACTTTTTTCTGCAGCTCCAGAGTCCAGTTCACAGTGAGGGGGCAATACACTCTGACCAGGGTGTCAATTTGTTATATGGGCTTAACACACTTAATGATTAACATTTTTGTGGGAGGTGGAAGGAAATCAAAGTAGCCAGAAGAAACCCAACTCACTAGCTCCTGCAGTAATTAATTTTACAATATGCAAACTAAATTTAACTATACAATACTGTAATATTTATTATGTTTGTATTTACTGTTTTGTGATTCACAGCAGTAATATGTTTACTGTAGAATTACAGAATGCTGTAACAGTTTCTTTGAAAAGATCATTTACTGTAGAAATACTGTAAAAACTAAATAAATGTGTTGCAGTGTAGTTCAGTGGTACCGTTCTTGTGCAAAGTTTGAAAACTCTACTTGGTCATAATTGTATTGTCATCCTCTAAATGTCACAAACGCTACACCTCTTGCCACCACTGACAAACTCTAGTACACACATTCTCACAAAACAACAAGAACAAACATACTAAAACAGTACTGGAAAAGTTTCCATATCCAGTGTGTGGGGGCGAAGGTACATTATTTTATATTTGTTTTATCTCGCTTTAAATCATTAAAATAATCTACACCTTGGGTGGAGCAACTAACCCACTATTCATGGATGCTTTTTTAAATACCCATGCTGAAAGTTATTTGAGATAAAACATATTGCACACACTGTTAAAAAATTAAAATGCATAAATCATAACACTACACCTATTATACAATGTTTCAATGTTAAGTGTAAATGTACAATGTAAAACAAGTTTATATATTTACTTTGGTATTTGGTTTTGTGAGTTGTAATGCATTTATTGGCTCTAATTGTGGTTTACTGGAGTGCCTGAGCCTTAGAAATTACCTGATAACCTTCAAAAAATAGTACTAGTTAAAAGGTGATTACTTGACTTTGCTGTTAAGGTTTAGGATGAAATATTTACTTTTTATGGAAGACTTCTAGCCAGGTTGTGTCCATTTTGTCACCAGGTAAATTTGTTAACCTGCTTAATTTCCATAAATTGTATGGAAAGTGCAATTGTATGCAGAGTGTTTTAAAGTTTAATGTATGATAACTTAACATTCAGATTTAAAATTCTGTTGTTTTTTAATTAGTTTATTTTTATATTACAGAACAGGGTATTTTTTTAATTCTGCTTCATATAGTTAATGCTATGATGGTCCAACGCTCATGTAGGTCCCATTCAGTTACAATGGGGTCCTTGTACCATTCAGGACTGTGATGTATCTTGCAGGGCATTTTTTAAGATGGCATTAAGCCTATAAGAGCTCTGATCAAGATGAATTACATTTAATGAATAGCATTATGAAGATTCAATTTAATCTGATTTTTCTAATAAAAAAATAATAATAAAAAAAAGAAATTCCTGGTTTGATGTGTGTCTGCCCTGCGATGGATAGGCGCCCCATCCAGGGTGTTTGTGTATGCTTTGCGCTCATTTAAAAAAAAACCTGGTTGGATAAATGGTTTAGAAATTGTTTTGTTTTGATTAGCTTATGTTGCACGTCAATTTAATATTTGTATGTGTGCTGTTAAACATAAAACCGTCATCTCAATTAATTAATTAATTAAAAAATAAAATGTATATTTTAAACAGTTTCTTCACATTAACAATATGGCCTGCAAGGATTTTTAAGAAACATGGGGAGAGATGTAAGATGTTTGCTCTGCAATGAGATTTAGATTTTTAATTATTTTTTTTGCTTGATAAAATCTTGATAAACATTTATAATGAATACCACTGTCTAAAATCAGTCATGTTACATTTGTTTCTCTTTTAAAAGAATAATTTAATTTAATAATTTAAAAGTTGTCCGATATCGCCCTCTTTCTTTCGTCTTGAAGCAGAAAATGGGTGCAGTTCACTGGGCAAAAGGAGACACCCTGCACATATTACCAGTCCATCATAGGGAATACACACTCTCATTTACACAAAGCTTTTAGTGTCTTCGGTTATCCTGACTGCATCTCTTTCAATAATCCCATGAGGACACATGGAAACCATGAAAACTTCACACAGAATCTACCTGCTAATCAAACTCAGGACATTCCTTCTGAGAGGTGACAGTGCTACCCATGAAGCCATCGTACTACTGTAAAATTACTGTGAAACCAGATAATGTAGTTTACAATAGGTTCTCAGAATGGAAATATTTAATCTTTCTTTCTGCTGCTCCCTTTAAGGGTCAACCAGAGCGCATCATGATATGCGTTACTGATTTGGGATAGACGCCGGATGCCCTTCCTTACACAACCTTTCCTATTTATCCGGGCTTGGGTTCAGCACCACAATGCATTAATTTTTGCATCTGTGTGGCTATGTACTTATAGGATGATTTAGTTTCTCCAATTATCCTGGCTGCATGCTTTTGGACTGAGGAAGGAAACCAAAGCTAACTAAATGTAAATAGTAAAAAATGGAATTTTGTCTGTAATTTCTAAATTTTGTATTGTGTCTAAATTCTAAAATTGACTAACAGTAAGAACAGTCCTGTGGAGGTAAGGGTTCTTTAGTGCAGAGTTTGCATGCTATCCCTGTCTGCGTGGGTTTACTCCGGGAGCTCCGGTTTCCACCCACAGTCCAAAATCATGCAAGTAATGTGAATTGGAGATTGTAGATGTAAAATTGTCCATGACTGTTTGATATAAACTTAAGATAACAGCTTTTAATCATCCCACAGGGGGGAATTTGTAGTGTTGCAGCTCCAAAAGTAAGTGTTTGTGGAAAAATACAAAACAAAAGGTATTTTGTAACAGAAATAAATACATCAAATTTAAAAAAGAATAAACTGTACCATTCAAAAACATGAAGATGGTAATTTTGATACACATGGAATGTGATGTACCTTGCAGGGCATTTTAAAGATGGCATTAAGCCTATAAGAGCTTAATTTAATAAATAACCTTATGAAGATTCAATTCAATCTGACTTATCTAATAAAAAAAATACAAAAAAAGAAGAAGGTCCTGGGTTCGACGTGTGTCTGCCCTGCATGGATAGGCGACCCATCCGTGGTGTCTCTGTGTGCTTTGCGCCCATTAAAAAAATGACATAGCACACATTTTCAGAAGCAATTACATAGAAATTGTTGCTTATATTTTCAAATGGTAGTGCACTTCTATTATAAAGTTAGTGTAAATGAAACTTTCAGAGGTCATGAAGAATATGACTTGGTGTACTGATGATTGTGACATTGTGTACACCAAGTGTAAAACACAGCATTACAGTTTTACACAGCATACCGTATTAACAGACGACTTTGCAGTTAAATACATTGCAATTCTGTTTATAGATTAAAATAGAATCTTAATGAAGAACTAGTTGGGAGTGAAAGTGAATACCGGTTATGTAAATGTGGGGGAGTGGTGCCCCCTGCAGCTCGAGCACGTACGCGCACGTACGCGCGCACAGCTGTTGTAGCTGTTGATCATACAGACTTTTCTTACTCAGCTTACTCAAGCTGAGAACAGAAACATGTCGGTGGAGCCCCTGCGTTGTTATTCAGTCGGGTAGCTTCGAGCTCACAGCGCGATTGTTTGGGCCGGTTTCATGGAGAAGATGCGGCAGAAGGCGTTGAGGTCGATCGTGGGATTGTTGTGCACGGGGACCTGTGTGGTGCAGGTAAGCCGGGCTGAGCGCTCTGGATGCGGCCACGGGGTGTAACTCGAGCAGCGGGCTCACAGCTGGAAGTAGGCCCTCTATTGTGCACTGGTTTTGTTGTCTTCACAAAGGAAAGTAGAAAACAAAACTAGTCCCTGTTAATTAAGTGCGCCTGGAGACACAACTTTAAGGTTTAAATAGTTGCTCTAGTTGCCTTTTTTTAAGGTAAGGTTTTTTTTCCTACCATCCTGTTTTATTGCGTTGTGTTCACCTACGCTAGCTAGCGGTGCTAGCCGGCTAAAGGTAAGGACGTCAATGTGAACAATAGTTTATGAGCAATTGACTGGCGACGTTCCGTATTCGTCGATTTGTTACAAATAAAAATAAAATATGGTCACATTCACTTCTTAAGTTCTTTGTTTATTTGCTATTTTAGGTTTTAAGAACCAAAACACATTCTGAGAACTGTTTCGTGTTAGCTCAGTTAATAGTTGTTGAATGTTGTGTAACGAAAAGGCTTGTTATCAAAACATGTACATATTTCTTTTGTATTGTTGTTATTATTATTTTTAAGAAACATTTTGGAACAATTTTGTTGCTTTTTCTCTTGCTGGTTACTGTTGTCAATATGTCAGTAATGTTAAGAAACTATTTTTTATGTATTGTAACTGTTCCAAATAACTTGTTTACCTCCTGGTCAATAATGTTAAATTTAACAATGTCAATTTGTATTGTTTTATCTACCATAATGCTTTTTACATTCAGTTGCAATTGTAGAGCAATTTAGATATATGTCTGCTAAGCATCGTAAACCCAAATACAGTAGCTATCTAGATAAGCTGATGTGTCTTAATGGTTGTAGTAACATAATGCAGTGAGTCCTCTGGGGTCTTTTCCCAGTCCCAAGCTTGGATACATTGAAATCCTGAAGGGAATTGCGTATTAAAAACTGCCAAATCAAACATGTAGACAAATAAGTCAGGAGCAGTCAAAAACTCTTTCTTAGGGTTTATATTTGCACTTATTCAGAGGACCGACAAGCTACCTTTAAAAGTCATCGCCAGGCTCGTAATATGTTAGTGAGACAAGAGAGCCTTTCATTATCCCAAGGGGAAATTTGTGAGACATTTTTAAACAAAAGCCAGTGCTTGGTGATTCTATTATTGGTAGTTTTCCAAACTTTGTTACCCGACTCCATGTCATCACACTTTTACTTTGACTATGACATCCCCGAAGGGACAAACATTGTTGGTACACGACTCCATGTATTTGCCATTTGAATACTCTAAACGCTTCATATTTCATACAAATTAGTAATTAAAAAAGTCACTGAAAACAAATTTGTAGTTCTTGGATGTGGCTCATTTCATGTCATTTTCATGGCAGCGAATTGGGTAAGGCTTTAAACATAATAATACACCGATAAGCCAAAACAATTAACACCTATCTAATATGTTGTCAAAACATCTCTGAGACGCTGACGCATTAACTCCACATGATATCCAAGATTTGTGTGGCATCTGATACC
>JAYDZG010000028.1:3375978-3387076 GCA_034509265.1 Microcambeva bendego | reverse complement strand
TAAAATAATAACAAATGTAACGGCAGTGAACGCTGCATGGCTGTGTCCTCGTCACGTGATTGTTGTCTGCACACTTCAGTGCAGCTCTGGGTTCACATCTGGAATCATGGCGACACACATCAAGACAGAGAAATACAATTTATACCTTCCTGATCTGGAGGAACTATGTCAAGGTGAGAGATTGTTTCTGCATGAACGTAAATGCTGAATAAAAGTCTGTGCATGGTCATTTCTGCACCAAAGTAAGTTCATGACAGTGACGCTCCTGTTGATCTTGTGGCTGGATCTGCAAACGGGATGAGTTGTGATTTATTCTGAATGATACTAATGAGATAAATCTGCTCCAGTGTTAGAAAAAGGACTGATGGAGAACTTTGAAGTTGCAAAGGTGCGTGTTGCAGACTGTCCTGATCTCACACAGGATCCATACAACTTTCCTGTTAAAGGTGAGAGGTCACAAATAAGTTTATAAATGATCAAATCTAAGACAAAAATTTGCAAATAGATCTACCAAAACAGAAATTGTACATGTACGCACTCCATAAACTGGTAAACATGGGTTGGGTCTGTGTAGTTATTTATTAAATATGTATTTATTCGAGGATGGGTTTGTGGTAGGTCTGCTACCCTTGGAAAAGCAAAGATTCACCTTGCACAAGTTACCGATACTTCACAAAGCAACACATTAAAGCAAAAGTCTTCTTCTTGGACAATTTGTGTCCAGATTTAACATATTCAGCTCTGTGTTTGATGTAAAAACACCAGTTTTAGATTGTAAATCTTTATTGTACTCCGTACCCCAGACACAGCCTCGTAACATAAAAGACAAACCATTCTTCTTCGCTTTTCTTCTTTTATTAATTCTGTTTGCCAATATTTCTCGACATCACTTGCTGAAAAGTTGCCCTCTAATGACAGGATGTGCTTACTTTGTGGGTAACAACATCAGCATGCATTGTTTGAGATTCATTTTATGTAAGCTTTAAATTTGTATTTTAAGAAATCATACCTCCTTAATCCTTTCACGGGCCACATCAAATGACCAATTTGAACCGTAGCAACATCACTCGAATTTATTTCCAGGTTTTTCTAAAATAGGTGTAAAAAAGGGTTTTCTGTGGGTGCTGATGCAAGAAATCTTCTTACAGTTTTCTCTTTTCCTTTTCTCGATAGGAATATGTGGTAACCCAAGAATCACCGATGTTGGCGGTGTCCCCTACTTGGTCCCCCTGGTTCAGCTGGACAAGGTAACTTGAAAAACTGTTAATTCTGAACCTTTAGCAATGCAACACAAGTCTAAAATATATGCAAAATATATCGTCAAAGCAGTGTCTGTCTACCCAAATATCAATATTTAAATAACAATTGTTTTACTGAAACTACATATATCACTTGTGCTCATGACACAACCTGAAGTTAATACGTATACACAGGTAATTCATATGATTACATTTTTAGGTGTATAACATGAACGCTGTAGCTGAGGAGTTGGAGCTTCCTGGGGCATTTCTGCTCGGTGCCGGTGCGGTGTCATCAAAGACTGTCGGAATGAATGCGGAGGTGAGAAGCAACATTCAGTTCCACACCATGGGGGTTAATATGGATCTCCACAAGGCCTCGATGGTTAAGGTTCTCCAAACCAAACCAATTAGTAGGAGTGTCCACATACTTCATTTCATATAATAGCTGCTGAATATCATAATCAGCTTTATCTGCATTGCTTTTAAAGATGATGCCTCTGGTGCTGACCGAGTCTGGGGGCAAACCAGCCATCAACGCCAGCTACTTTTCCTCGATTAACCCTGTAGATGGGAAATGCCTGCAGGAGAAATACAGTGACAGGTTCAGTGACTGTGACTTTGGGCTTCTAGCAAACCTCTATGCGTGTGAAGGGAAACCCGGTAAGGTAAGAACCACATTCACTCATTCTTCAAAGTTGAACATGTATTACATGTATTGCTGCTTACATGATGTGTAACTTTGGACATGTTATTATTAAAACCCACTTAGCAATTCTGACCTTTGAATTATAAATAAATCAGTAACTATGGTCAAGTGACTGAAGCTGAATGAGTAGCTAAACATGAACATTGCTTTGCTGACAGGTCATTGAGGTCAGAGCCAGCAAGAGAACTGGAGCAGACAGTCTTGTGAGCTGTATGAGGAAGACTATGGAGGAGAACTATGCTGAAAGATGTCTTGCTCTCGGCGGGACTTTTATAATCCAGAAAGGGAAGGCCAAGATTCACATAATGGTAAAAAAATAAGAATACGATCGAGACAGTGAATATAAAACTACTACTAGATGAGTGAAAATAGTTTGTCCAGATGTTGTATGGTTTGCATTGTAGCCACGAGAGTTCTCTTCGTGCCCCCTGAACACTGATGATGAAGTAGAAAACTGGCTGAAGCATTTTGAAGTCAGTGCTCCATTAATCTGCCAAACTGTCATGGTGTCCAGAGATCCAGTGAGTGTTTACACCTCATTTTATGTATTTCTGGATGCAATAGTGTCGCATTCCATTATATTGTATTATGATCAGAACATAAGTTCATCTGTGTTGAAACAGGGTTTGGACCTAAGAGTGGAGCATACTCATGGCTTCAGTCATCACGGTGAAGGAGGCCATTACTACAACGACACTACACCTAACGTGGTGGAATACCTGGGATACTTCCTACCTGCCGAGTTTGTTTATCGCATTGATCGGCCAGTGAAGGCCGAGACTGAAACAGATGAAGTGTTTTTATCCAGACGCTAAATGGCCGAATGTGTGTAATTACAATGGATAATCACTTTAACACAGTGTGACCAAATTTGAATAAAAAAATACTATTATTACACTGTAAAAGGTTCACACAGACTGAACAGTGGCAAAGCAGTACAGTAAAAAACAATAATAATTTTGAAGTTGAGCAGATGCTGGTTGTTTTGCGTAGTGGTGCATATGTTGTTTCCAGTTTATGTCATCCTCCATAGTCTATTGACTAAATACCTTCATCCCCCATATACAGCTTTGGACTTTTCTTATTTAAAAGAAAAGTCAGTATATGAAGCTAAATAACTAAAGTTAAAATAAGTACATTTAATTCGAATGTTTACGCAAAGTGATAATTGAATAGCATCATTTGGAGAAGGTTAGTATTTACAATTGTTAGAATGTGTGTCACCATAAGCACATTGCATTTTCAGCATCATTTTGAATAAGCGCTGCAGCATCGCATTGATTGTGCAGATGCTGGTGGTTTTGCACAGTGGTGCATATATTTTTGTTCCCAGTTTATGCAAATAAATGATTAAAAAGCTACTTTAATGTTTGTGTCTGTTCATAGTCAATGTTATACTCTATTGCCTAAAAAGCACATGGAACATAAACAAGGTAGAATAAATGATGTTCAAGTTTGGTTGAGTGAGGGTCTTTCATAACACCATTTGAATCTCGGCCGACTATAAAAGTGAGGTTGTTAAATGCCATGTTTAATAATTCTTTACTTAGTAATAGTATAATACAGCTTGTTCATCTACTACAAGCATTTTCACCAGTTTAGCTTGTATACCACCCTCTACTCAGGTTACACTATATATTAGATAGATAGATAGATAGATAGATAGATTATATAGATAGATGATATAAATATATAGATAGATAGATTATATAGATAGATGATATAGATAGATAGATAGATATTATATATAGATAGATAGATAGATATTATATATAGATAGATAGATAGATAGATAGATAGATATTATAGATAGATAGATAGATAGATAGATATTTTAGATAGATAGATAGATAGATAGATAGATAGATAGATAGATATTTTAGATAGATAGATAGATAGATAGATAGATAGATAGATAGATAGATAGAGATAGATAGATATTATATATATATAGATAGATAGATAGAATTTAGGAATATATTACATATCTTAGGGTTGTATATTTAAAACACATTTTATTAAACATAAATCGGTGTCCACATACTTTTGGTCATCTAGCTTGTACTATTAGCTTACATTATCGATAGCTTGATTTCCCGCGCGCACAGGCCGCGTCTCAAACCACACCCTCCAACACTACATAGTGTGCTTAAACATAGTACGCTAGTAGTATTGTCCTTAGGCTTTTTAACAGACTCTGAAGTACATAGCGAATGATTTGAGACGCGGCCACAGACCTCTCGCTCTTATTCAAGTCCGTATATGAAGCTAAATAACCAGAGTTAAAATAAGTACGTTTAATTTGAATATTTACGTCAGATTTGTTGATTAATTATTTTTTATTTGGTTAAGGTTTGTATTTACGATCGTTTTTTAACAATACTGAATAATCAAAATGCGTATCTAGCTCAATCGTATTAGTACCACAGCAGCGCTGCTAACTATGCTAGCATTGCAGCAATGCTATTCGTATAAAGATTATTTGCAGCTAATAACTTAGTTCTTGTTTTTTCAGCTCTTGTCTTTCTTTATTTGGTTCAGATAATATTTGCAACCATACACACAGAACCACCATGAGGAGAAATGAAAACCAACCCAGACCAACTGCAGGTATAATAACTAACACAGGGGCTGTGCAAAACATCTAATAAACCCTGTGATCACACATTAACAGTAAGCAATAAGGATTAGGGCTTTCTCTATCAAACTGTTGTTATGGTCCAGAGATATCTTAGAAAAGTAAAGATGGTGTACAAAAATAAAGGGTTTTAAAAGGGCACATAGGTGTCTGTCTTCATGGTTTGCTTGGCATCATGCTGTGAAGTGACAGTACCACAATACCTTTCAAACCCATCTTTCCCACTAGCTCGTCACTGTTAATACTACGCTGAGACCACCGCACATAGATTTAAATGTGATCTTTGTGCCCAGGCTGCCTCGCCGTACCTCTGTTCAACCAAAAAAAGAGAAGCAGACTGCCATTGACATCCAACCCTCCAGAGAGTGAACTGGGTCCTGGCAGCGACTACAGACATGCGATGAGCTTCACTCCGACCTCTCATGCGTCCAGTATGTTTCTGAATGATGCAAAAACTAAACCATGCATGTCCAATTCTTTTATTGCACACCGGGGAGGATTAAGTACCATATCGTGCTGTTTTGACAGATGCTCATGGATCTGTACACAGAGCACCGTTCACGCAGAGAAGTCAGTGGAACCAGGCAGCCAACGTCAACCCACAAGCTCGGCAAGGCAAAGCTTGGTCCAGTGCTTCACCAGCTTATGCGGGAAGAGAATATACACCGGCACCTTTCACAAATAAGGCTACCTGGTACATTCATCTCAAATACAGTTATGATGGAGAAGTATTTTCTTCACATGTATGACACTAATCTATACCCTATAATCGACAAAAATAATTACTTGAGATGTATCCTGCCTAGTTTATTAGGAAATTAGGAACACGTAACATTCGTTAGATAACAGATAGATAAGGTTGATGGAACTAAAGGCCTTATTAGTAGATTTAACGTCAGATTATATTGAACACACTTGTGAACAACACCCGGGCATCGAACCGCCCTTATAACCACTGACAGGTGAAGTAATTAATACGGTACCTGTTAGCGGGTGAGATTTACTAGATCTAGTGTTCAGTATATATGAAATATATGATATATCAGGATCAGTGGTAAACCAGCGACAGGGTCATGGGTGGCCAAGGCTCACTGATCCACGTGTGGAGGCTCTCTTAGGAAAAACAGATTGTCTGTGAGCAAACAGAGTCCTCATATTAAGAAAACCGAGAAGCGATTTAATATATTTAACAGAATGTCAGTTGTTCATAGTTGAATCGGTACATTCTTTATTTTTATTTTGAGGTCACAGCCAGGGCTGCTGAGACCTCCAGGCAGACAGAACACCAGCGCAACATCATCAGCCTTCAGGCACGATGTGTCTGCTAGTGGAAGTGGAACCGCTCAAGTCCCGAATAAACCCGTCGCTGGCAAGCAAGCGACGAAGCAGCAGCCATCAAGCGGAAACACCAATTCAGCCGGAGGCTCCTTCAACCCATCACAACCCACAGCGCAGAAGCTTAAACCTGCAGCTCAGGGTCAGAGTTCACAGTGGAAGTTTAAGTCTGTGGGAGTTGGACCGTGGGTTGAGGACACTTTTGGTATTTCAGCAGGTGAAAGCAGCCGACACCAACAGGTAGGTTTTCCATTAATTTATCTATTTAGGTAATGGCCAAACTAGAGCAGACAGACGCCTCCCAGCCCCGTTTCTGCTCTCTTGTCTTAATCATCACACTGAAATATTGCATAAATAGCCACTTAGTTCCATAATTTCTTATATATATATTGCATATATCAATTGTCCATTGTATTATATCCGTGTCCATCAAATTAGTCAAATTAGTGCAAGATAATAATAAAAGAGATTAGTGCGAAATACTGTGAAGTGTGGAGATAGTTTCGGTGGAAGCTGGCCACTGGATGGCGCTCTTGCATCATAAGTGAATGTGAAAGGTTCGTTTTGAATTGCATTGATGGGGCTCTTTTGGAATTTTGAGATGTACAGTCTGAGCAATTAAAGGTTAAGGGCCTTGCTCAAGGCAAGCAAGCAACCTGGCAGTGGTAGGGCTTGAACCAGAGACCTTTCGATAACTAGTCCAGTACCGTGACCACTCGGCTTCCCTGTTAATAATAAATAGATAAAACGTGGCATGATTTCTGATTTGTTTCTTTCCATTTAAAAATCTGCATAATGGACAAAATATTCAGACCAGTCGGGATCTTCACTGCATTTAAACCCGAGCCATTTTAAAGTGAATTAAACCTATTTGTCCATGAACTATAGAAACCAGCAGCAAAAGCGGTCACCAAGAAGTCCCTGCGAATCTTAACTGCTGGGATTGAGGGTGTGAAACACTGGAGCCAGTTCAAGGACAAAGTTCCTATGGTGTTCGAGGTTTTTGGTAAGTATCGATGACTTGCTTCTTCATTTGGTCGATTTTAGACTGTTTTTATTCCCATCGAACAGCCTGGCAGCTTTTTTTAAATTAAAGTTTAAAATGTTCATTGTTGTTTATTGTCACAGGTACTCTGGACTCTGCTGTTACCATTGGGAAATTCGGAGCTAAGAACTTCCTTATAAGGGAAGGGAAAGATGTGGTGCCTTGTGTGTACTATGAAAATGTGAGTACGGCTCATACAGTCACTCCATTGTGTGTGTGTGTGTGTGTGTGTGTGTGTGTATACACACATACAGTGGGGTAAAAAAGCTGACTTAGTCAGGCACTGATCATGCAAGTTCTTCTACTTATATAGATGAGACATGGTCTGTTATGTTCATCACAGCTTCACTTCAACTATGAGAGACACAATGAGGGGAAAAATCCAGGAAATCACATTTATAAAGAATTTATTTGTAAATGATGGTGGAAAATAAGTATTCGGTCAGTTTTCTTACCATTTTTGCTCCCACAGTTGATTTATTCACACCAACCTGCCTGCCTGTTGTAGGTTCACTCTTCCAAACCTGGTGCAGGTCTATTATTTTCTTCTTTGGTCTTGCCATGGTTGAGTTTGCAGTCTGACTGTTTGAGGTTGTGGACAGGTGTGTTTTATACAGGTAACGAGGTCAAACAGGTGACATTAATACAGGTAACGAGTGGAGGACAGAAGAGCTTCTTAAAGAAGAAGTTACAGACCTGTAAGAGCCAGAAATCTTGCGTGTTTGTGGGTAACCAAGTACACCATAATGTACAAATAAATGCTTTAAAAATGATGATTTCCTGGATTTTTCCCCTCATTGTGTCTCTCATAGTTGAAGTGAAGCTGTGATGAACATTACAGACCATCTCTCATCTTTCTAAGTAGGAGAACTTGCTCGATCAGAGGCCGACTAAATACTTTTTTGCTCCACTGAAGGACACCTGAGCCCTGCAGTATCTCCACAACCTGTAGGTATCGATCCTTTGACCCTTTAAATCAGAGTCATGCCGACTTTATTTACTTCAGCCAGGTGATGGGTCATTTCTGCAAAGGTTCGGACATCCCTGATCAAATCCACATATTTTGTATGTGCTTGGTGGGAGTGGGGAGCCTTTCAGTGCGTGCGAGGCACACAGAAACACCCTGGATGGGTCACCAGTACACACTCCCATTCACCTATAGGGCAATTAAGCGTCTCCAATGAACCTAACTGCATGTTCTTGGACTGTCGGACAACACCAGAGCTCGTGGAGGAAACCCACGTGGACGCATGGAGAACATACAAACTCCACACAGTCAGGACCCGTACCGCCCCACCCGGGGATCGAACCCGGGCCCTTCTTGCCGTGAAGTGACCGCGCTACACACTTGGCTGCTTAAGTATTTGTTCAGAGAGCAGAACTAAACATTCTACTTTAACACACATCTACAGTCCCTAACATTATTAAAAGATTAACAGTTGGGGGGGTGTGGCGCTGCGTTAAAGCATGCTTCTGAACTTAATGCTAAATGAATGTTGAATAAATCCACGTGGGCTCGGAAAGGTCAGAAGCCACGTGTTAATATATCACATTTTTATTAGGCGGAACTGGTGCTGTGGTAAAATACCATGTTGTAATATGTTGCAGACATAATAAAAACTTTATTTATTATTTTTTAAATGATGGCTTTATTTCTTTACTTTTCTCCACACTTTGGATTTTGAGTCGCTTTGAAGCCGGATGCTTCCTGATGCATCCCTATTCATCCAGGCTATTCATCCTGATGCATCCCTATTCATCCAGGCTATTCATCCTGATGCATCCCTATTCATCCTGATACATCTCTATTCATCCAGGCTATTCATCCTGATGCATCCCTATTCATCCTGATGCATCCCTATTCATCCAGGCTATTCATCCTGATACATCCCTATTCATCCTAACGCATCCCTATTCATCCTGCTGGTCCACTCGGACACAAAAATGATTTGAAACAAGGACAATAAGGAAAGTTTAAAGTTTAATCTTTCAGTAATCCGACAGAGTCTCAGTAGTTGAGAAAATCAGTGCTCACAGTGCAGCTCTGAATTGCTTCATTTAGAAATGGAGTAAGAGTCTTGGAGTAAGAGAGAGAGAGCCCACGTCAGAGCCCACGTAGTCACAATCCCTTGTATAAAACATAAGTCTATATAAAACACCATTAAAACCACTTCGTATGATGAAGTCTGTTCTTATAGACGCTTTTCCACAGTGTTGGTTGTCAGCATGGCATGTTGAACGCAAATTCCAATAAAGGTTTTGCATTTGGATCCTGACTGCATTTCTTCAGGAGTCTTAACATCTATACTGGCTGGATTTAAGAAAGATCTTCTTGTATTAGTTAGTCATGGTTAGATGATTATTACGTAGCTGTAGAAGTTGATGCTCCAGATGATCTCAGAACTTCTCCGTTATCTTCTTCTCTTGTCTGCCTTTACTTGTGTGTGTGTGTGCGTGTTGAGGAATGATGACGAATGGAAGGAAATCATCAGATAGAGGAAGACAATCACACAATGGGCACACTTACTTCAAAATGGCAACGCCGTTAATGTTACCCAAGGTAAAAAAAAAAATAATAATAATGCAAATCCATCGTCAGGGAATGTTAACAGCTCAGCGGGTACGGAGCACATGACGGATAGCTTATAAAAGCGTGGGGAGGGGTGTGGGCGAGAGCTGCTCTTTCGGGGCGTACTTGGCAAAGAAGGGCAGAAAGAGGGTGAGCATAACGCCCACGATAGCCAGCATGTAGCCCCAACCTATCTGGCACTCGCCGGCTCTGTAGATGTCCGAGTCCCCGCAGAAGGACTTGACCAAACTGGAGTTGAGACCGAAGGGGTAGACCAGCAAACCGGAAGCCATGATGAACACTGAAGAGAAGCAGAAAGAGAAAAACCCTGAATGAAGGATTCGTAACGTCGTATTCAGCTTATATTTACGTCAATGTTTCTTGTCTACAGCGTCCAACGATGTATGTAATTCCACTTATTTTAGATCTACAGCCCTTGTCCAATAGCACTTAATAGAGTACATTTCGAAAATACAACACTTAGAGAGGTAAAATAACGACGCGGGACTTTACGGATTATGTAAAACTTCATTATACAAAGTTAAATCTGGCTTTTGTGCAGCATTATCGCATGCAAAGACCCGTTTTACAGTTTAGCTCTGTACAGATGGCCCAGTGTTTTATCAGCGGGGGTCTGGCAGTTCAAAGCCTGCTCACTAATAGCCTTCTTTATCAAACTGCTATTTACCAAGAGATGCCGTGAAAGACTTCTTGTGAGCCTTGAGTGCTTTTCTTCGCCAAAACGAGCGTGGATTAAATCACCTTCTGCTCACAGCTGTAAACCGAAGCCTTGTCTAACGCGTATGTATTACACACGCACATTCCCTTCATCTGGGCCATGCAGGGCTTAACATCATCAGAGGAAAGTACATTTCCTAAATTGTACTTGCAAATATTTTTGCATTGTTTTGCATATCAATGCATTGTTGCATTGAGTGCATTGAGTCCTCAACCTGCTCCCCTCTGAGGTCCCCTGCTGTGATCTTTACTGCTCTTTATTAGCTCGAATAATGATTTCTTCAAACACACCCACCGCCCTATAATCTATAATTGTAGACTTTTGCAGAACTTGTATCCAAAACAGCAAATAAAAGGCTGATGAATATTTTAGTAAGTGTACAACTGCAGCAATAAAACTAGAATTGCATGGATGCAAGGGTAACAGTAGTTTGTTTGGAGTTTTTGTTTCTGCTTTGCTCCATTATATTTGATTTTGGGGTATCTGCATACGTCACTATGCTAACCAGTTAGCTTTGTATCATAGTGTGCGGGCTAATTATGCAATCAAGTAATCACACGAACGATCAAGAGCAAGAGCTCGTTTCGTGCATGACAGGCTTGGTTAAACACCAATCCGTAAGCCTATAGCCAAGTGAAAGAGGGGACGGGTGGTACGATGATGTGATTCATCTGATGGTTTAATCACGTTCAAGAGTCCTCATAATAGTTGCCTATCTTATGATCGGCCTACAAGGCCAGCGTCATCAATTAGTCTCCCACTGAAGAAGTGCTGCCTTGTGACTCTGGGCTACACTATGATTAAATAGATATTTTATTTTGCCAG
>JAYDZG010000028.1:3098685-3112952 GCA_034509265.1 Microcambeva bendego | reverse complement strand
TTAAAGAATAACAGACTCGTTTTTATCTTTAACAAAACTGCTTTATTAATCAAAGAATACTCTTCATATAACACTCCGCTAATGGAGACGCATTAAATATGCAGTTGCGCTACACAACGGAACAAGGTGAGTCTCTTATATACTAGTTACACCCCCCATTTAATGATTATTTATTTTCATTGAACAAAAATGCCCTTAATTGAGCAGGAGACTAGAGACTAAAAATGCATTGTTACATATATATGCAATAAATTGAAAAAAATATATGATTACACTGTTGTCAGTGAATGAGCACTAATGCAAATCTATAAGCTTGCTAGATTCCTCAACAGTTTGCCATACGTGTTTGGATAGTATGAACCCACTTCTTCTATGCAGCTTTGTGAGAGGAACAGGACATTTACGCAGTTTTCTGCAATGGCCGTGTCTTTGCTGATTCCATGCTTCAGTGAGGTAGGATCCAGAATTGCTCCAGTAGAATGAGATGTGATCATTTCTCCCTCAGTTCTGTCCGAGCACACGTTCACCTGACCTGACAGTACTATATATAAGCCAGTTCCTTTGTCTCCCTTTCTTACGATGGGCTCACCTGAAAGAAAAAGTGAACAAACTATTAACAAACTAAAACAGCACATGTACAACTAAAATGAACTAACAAAAGGAATTTTAGTGTCTCATTCATTTACTACATTCATTAGCTTTAGTAATGACTTAACTCTAATTGAGTACCAGGCATAAACCTGTTTGTAGAAATATAGTTATATTCACTAGCTCCCTGTGCAAAGCTTTGGTAATATAACCATTTAAACATGTTTGTACCTACAGGAAACAGCTGCTCTGTACAGAAAATAGTGTGAAAATATCTCTCACTCTTAAGTTTGGTTAAGTAATGGATTGGTAATCAATTAATTGTCATGGATTTTTAATGGAAAGCTCAATAGATGTCACATCAAGAAGGTCCTGGGTTCTTTCGGTGTGAAGTTCTCCCCGTGTCTGCGTCAACATGCAAGAAACATGTAAGTGAGGTGAGTTGGAGATACAGAATTGTCCATGAGTGTGTCTGAGTAAAGAAGTCTGTGTTAAAATCCCATAAACAAAGAAATATATTAGAAACGGGGAGCCGAGTCTTTAGACTGGGACGCTGTTACTGCCACATAATGACCGCTAGAGGGCGCAGGTTGCACAAAAGTCAATTGTTTCTATGTTTCAATTGTTTATGACTATAACTGTAACAGCGTTTAGGCTAACTGTTATTAAGAATAAAAGAAATGTGTGTGTGCTTACCTGGGGAGTAAATTTTATAAAGCATTTTAGCACAAAGTTGCCTGAGAAAGACATCTGAGAGGTTTCCGAACATTGCATTCTGCTTAAGAAAATCAAGGCTGATTCTAAAAACAACAAAAACAAAATATACTTTAATTAAAATCATTTCCCAATTATAAATCAACACAGTATTACTGGAAAATGCAAACATGATTTGTAATAGTCACGTGTTTTGTATGTTACAAGTGTAAAGCACTGTAGTGCGAGTGCACTAGTGGTTAAGGTACTGGAGTAGTAATTCAGAGGTTGCAGGGTCAAACCTCACTACTGCCAGGTTGCTGCTGTTGGGCCCTTGAGCAAGGCTCTTAACCCTCATTGCTCAGACTGTATAATGTAACTGTAGTCGCTTTAGATAAAGGATCTGATAAATAAATGCTAAATGTAAAATGTAAATGAAATGAAATAATAAACTGTGTAAACATGTTTGATGCAGGTTTAAAGTTAAAAAGAAGGTGGATGCACAGATGCTCCAACTGATTGAGACCTTGCACATGTAGGGTCTTGGAGAGGTGGACAGGAGTCAGCCTGGACCTTCTGAT
This sequence comes from Microcambeva bendego, assembly GCA_034509265.1. NCBI lineage: Eukaryota > Metazoa > Chordata > Actinopteri > Siluriformes > Trichomycteridae > Microcambeva > Microcambeva bendego. Next base: position 3,111,090 of record JAYDZG010000028.1, on the reverse strand, counting down.
ATGCAGTATGCTTGCACACCACTCTGTCAAAGCCAGTATCTATCTAGACTTTCAGTTATCAGAGACGATTCACGATACTTAGTTCGTGATATTTTAATTATTGTTATTATTAGTAGAAGTTCTATTTACTACTTTTTATTATGATCAGAAGTGGTTAATTTAAACGATCGGTCCCTTTATTTCACGAGGTCGTTTAAAAGCTGTGTAAAAAAATAATATATTTATTTTTCTGAGTTAAAACATGTAGCGCCGGCTTTCCCTGCTGTTTGAAAATCGATTCATTTGAAAATAATCATTGGTGAGTCGATTCCCAAAATGAATCGGTTCGTATCGATGCTTTAGTGAATCGTTACATCCCATCTACTTTGTTCTATGGCTGCTTCTCTGCTAGCATCACGCTCGTATATCCAGTTCACTGATTCACCAGTTGTCCTTCCTTACACCTTTAGTGTGTAATAATCACGACTAATCTTCATGGTAACAGGGGCTTGTAATGACTCACTGAATAGAATGTGCTGACTGAACGTATTGAGCTCTAATACACAATAGCTACCTCGAATAGATGTCACTTTTCAAACAGTGTGGTATGTCATTAAACAAACTCTCTGTCTTCATCCCTCTCGTGTGCATCCATCGGTAGTTGTAAAACTGGATCACCCGATTTTGTAGTGTAGATGGAAGATTCTGATGAATCATGTCAGCTTTGATGATCTAAAATGAATTATGGTCATATCATTGTCCTTACCAAAGATAACGTACATTTAATGATATGACTGTTTTGTACCCGGAGCTTTTCCTCGAAGGCAATCTGGAAGTACTGCTCGTTTGATCGAGCGCAAGAGAGAAGTACCAGGTTATAAACCAGGTGGATTTTAGAGAAAATCATTACAAATATGGAAAAATTAATTTCTCCCATGGTGGTTGCTGTAATATCACCATATCCAGTCGTGGTGTAAGTTGCCATTACCCAGTACACGGCGTAGACATAAACTTCGTAATAAGAAGAAAGTTCTGCAAAGGAAAAATATCCACTGTAAATAAATCAATGAATAAAATACATTTAAAATGTAAAGTTTAAATACAGTATTAGACTGTATGTATGACAAGAAATAAACACTGCAGGGTGGAAAACATTTTCTTCACAATGAAAAATCTCACCAAGTTCGTTTATCCACGACCGAGTTCCATAGAGTCTTACAAATAAAACAAATAAAACTGATGCAAACTGAGTAAAGCAGATAACAGACAGCGAGCACCTGACAATCCTTATGAATACGAGGCTGTAAAACAAAGAAGAGTTACACTTCGTTATCTCAAAATATGCAAGATAATAAAACTTCTGCCAAACAGACAGCATTCACTGTACCTCATGAACAAACAAATATAATAAACGTGGTACATCATTGATATACTGTAGAACTACACATGTGCATACTTTGTCGTGATCGATTGCTCTTCCTTCCACAAAAATATATATTCAGTTCCAATCCTGAGCATGTGAGCAGTCCGCACGTAAAGGAAAGTAGGCAGGAATTCCATCGGGGGTTTCTCATACATTTGGTGCAGAACTAGAAATCCATACGGGAAGCAGCAAACAAGGTCATAACCATATCCTATTTTCCTTTTCATGTAACTCCAAGACACTGTCTTGTAGTCCGTTTCACTGTCTTTACAACTCATGTGGAATTTCAGAATGATCTAGAATAACAACACAAAGTGTCTATTTTACATTCTCTGTGGATTTGACTTCATTCTGATGATGGTCTAATGAATTATTCGGTTCATTACCAAGACAAAAAATGATCAAATCTAAGGAGTATTGTCGTTATTCCTTACCATGATCATTTGAGCATATTCAGTAATCATGGTGAATAAGTAGAGGCCTCTGTCCAGATCGAGAACACAGGGCTGCAATAAGCACCATAAAGAAATTAAGAATAATGTTACAAGATGATGCAATTTTTTATACAAGCCTTAAATCCCAATATTACATTAATACTTACCATGTATGATATCGCCCATAGCGATATGATACTTAGAAGACACAATGTGTATTGATAGACCACACAGACGGTGTTCTTCTGGTCAACAGTTTTGTTATGTACGCTGATCAGTTTGTCCACTGCATATAGTGACGTCTTTAAAAGTCTTATCTGTATTCGAGTACACAGAGATACTGCTTCGGGTGTTGCTTGTTCCTTTTTTCTCTTCTTTCTCTTTTTCTCCATGTTAAGATGTATATCTAAAAGAGATGAAGATTTTTTCTGGTGATTTTTGCGGATTTGTCCCTGGAAGTCTTTGTGGAAACCCTCAATCTTCTGCATTTTGAGGCAAGATGTGATTTTAATGCTAAATTATTAAGAATAATATATTTTACTCATTTTGTAACATTAATACGAGCATAAAATCAGCTAAATTGTTTATAAATCCTACAATGTGATATCCTGGATTTGTCCCCTCCTTTTGTCTCTCATACTTGAAGTGAACATCTCTCATCTTTCTAAGTAAGAGAACTTGCACAATCAGTGGCTGACTAAATATATATATATATATATCCAGGGTGCTCTTGGAACGTAACAGCCACGAATGTCAGGAGTTTACTGTGTACCTGCAACCATTTCAGATGCAAACACTGACAAAGCCGAGTCGAACTTACCCACACCTCGGTCAGACTCGCTCTGCCTTTTTATGGCTGCTTCTTTTAGGTCCTTATAAATATCGGGATAATACGCCAGGGTTTCATCGAGGCTTTTTTGGGGAAACACATGCAACTCACAGTCAGTTGCGGCCCTGTGAAATAAACATGACATGTAGTACACAACACATCTTAAGATAAATATTTATATACAGTCACAGAAGACAGCGCTCTGAAGTCCAGAAATGTAACTCTGGTATTATCATCAAACAATTCAAGAATGTTTTATCAATGAGAGAGGTAACAGTATTTTCTACAAGAAGTTAGAAGTTGTTTACCTTATTGTGGCAGCCCTCGGTTCAGCAAATAATAAACTGCTTTCGCCAAAGCATTGTCCAGCTCTCAGTTTTACGATAACTCGATTTCCACTCTTGGATAACACCTCAACTTCACCTTTATTAATATAATACATCTAGATAATAATAGATAAAACACAGAAGAGCTTGAGGTTCATCACTGTGAGTCAGTACCAGTGATTTTATGTGTAATCTGGGTACATTTTGTACCATTAAAATGGTTAAAATATTTGCAAAATTACCTCTGATCCAAAGTCATGCCTCTTGCAAATCAGATCATTTGCTCTGTAAAAGCAGTGTCGAATCTGTCCTGCCAGCTTTCTGATAAAGCCCCCATCAGTTTCCAAACAAGCTATGGTTTCTTTACTTAAAGTTTTATGGAAAACTGGCTCCTGCAAATATGATTTATTAGGCATCTTGAGAATTAGCATAGGGCAACTTGAGAAGAAGAAGTTCAGGATCATTTTCTAGTGAAGAGTTTGAGAGTACATATCAGTACAGAATTATTTAGACAATTCACAGACCTCTTTGTGAGATTTATGTCATGGGATTGGATGACCAGATGGTACTTTATGCCTTGTATCTTAATAAACGGCATAATGACCCGCAAACAAATGCTCTGCCAAACTTAACAGCATAAACGTAATCAAAACACTCTAACACTCCTTTAATTACATGAAGTTAACAGATTCTTACATCAAGTTTTCCTGATAACCTTCTCTGTAGGGGAGTCAAATCTTGGTCCACAGACCTAATACAGGAACTGCTCTTAATGTTAAGTCCAAATGCCTGGGGGAACGAAGTTATCAACGTTAAAATGTTAATCTGGTGAAACAGTGTCACTATGATGTGTTAAACCTTTACTATGTCACCTTTGTGATGAGTTCAGCATAAATCATAGTTGATATATCACCAACTATTGACGATGGTAGGCACTCAAATAGCTTGTCTTGATCAATCCCTTTGAAATGTGTCCATTTGAGTGCATAGAAGTTCAAGATCTTATGATATAAATCACCTGTAATGTTCTGACTCTGACGTAAGAAGTTATTCACAAAAACGAAGATGATAAAAATAAATAAATAAATGAAAACGGACATTAGTGGACAGTTTTAAGAGCAGTACCTTTAGGAACAGTCTAATGCTGCTTAGTTTATCTACAAAGGCAGTCCTTGATGTGTCGGCACAATCCAGGAAAGCTCCTGCGATGGCTGATGACCAACCACAGAACAATATTCCCATCATCATGATGATAATCAAAACACATTTCTGTAAAAAATGTAACATTAATGGAATAGCTGTTGGAAATCTATATTTAATACTGAGAGCAAATTACAGGTAACAGCTAATGTTATTATGGCATAGAGCTCCAGAATGTTACTTATGAAATGAAACTGACTACAGCTGGCTACTTTGTCGTCTGTAATTTGATTTTCATTATTGGGCATCACAAGACATTTTGGGAAGACTTTGTAAGCAGCATCTATCAGTCGCTTCCAAGTAGTTCTTTAAATGCTTTCTTAGGGTCCGGATATGTTAATTTAAAGGGTGACACAGAGGCACAGTGCGTAGTGATGCCTTTTTACAGCAGTACGGGCTAGGCTTTGATAGTAATAAACCTCCACAGTGCATAAATACTTACTGTTGTAATTAAGAATGGATGAATGTCTCCATATCCAACTCCAGTCATTGTTGCGATGGCAAAGTACATGCTGACTGAATACACGTCAAAGAAAGTTGCACTGCCTGAAACAAAGCAATCAAAAATGAATAATGTTTGTAAAATTACATTGTCATAAATATATAAATAACACTGATCTATCTCCTTAACGAGAGGGACAAATTATGCAGCAAGTGTACATTCAGAGTTGATGTTAGAAGAAGGAAAAATGGGTGAACTTAAGGATTTGATTGAGTTTGACGTGGGCCAAATTGTAACGGCTAGACAAGTGGGTCCGATCATCTCCAGAACTGCAGCTCTTGTGGGGTGTTCCCGGTCTGCAGTGGTCAGTATCTATTAAGTGATCCAAGTTAGGAACGGTGCAGTGCAGCACCGTTACAGGGCTGTTTTGGGAGCATACAGGGACCAAAACAATATGTATTAGAAGGTGGTCATAATATTATGCCTGATTTATTTGCATTTACAATCATTTACTTAATGCAGGCTGTCCAATGTTTAGGGGTTCGTTTAGAAGAAGTGAGAGGTTGTACACCTCTATTATAATAAAAATAGCTTGGGTAGTTTAGTACAGCTTTTTTGAAATGGTAGAGGGCAGTGTAGTAGAATGCATGTTTCACATTTTGCATTCTACCTTACTATGAATAATCTGTTGAATTTTAATTATTTACAAAAAAGTAATAGGAGGAATTAGAATCAGGAAACTTGAATGTACTGACAATATTGTGCAATCGTGCATTTCTCCGTATGTATTGTGCAAGGTTTAGTGGTCATTGCCTGCTGTAAAGCTGCTATTACTCTTTAGAAACAGATTTCTATATAAAAAAAAGCTTAAGCACTGTATCCTATTATACCTACCAAAATCAAATGAATTTCCATAGTCCAGCTGTGACACCCATGATAATTCAGTGCAGTTGTGTTTAATCAAAGGGAGTTCGTACTTAGAAATGTCACCATCCAAGTCTGCTACAGGACAGGCAGTACCGAAGATAATGCAGGTGATGAGATGTAAAAAAAGAAAAGTATACAAAGAAAACTGCAGAAGAGTCGCAATGGATCTTTTGGTTAAAATGTTTGAGAGCCAAACAGAAAATGTAAACGGGATACGATATAGCTGTAACACATGTGGTATCCTCATGTATGCATACAGATGCAAAACTTCACTGCTTGTAAAAAATCCTGGACTGGAGGGTGAGATCGCCATCCACGTTATGATCTCCCATGGAAAGCAGCTAATAAGATCAAACAGGAAGCTGCTTTTGACATAATGCTTTGCCGTTTCCAGGGTGTTAAATGTAAGCTTGCTACCGTTATAAAAGGCGACATGCAAGCGGATGTATATATCGATCCAGCAAAAGAAAAGAAGAAAGAACGAAACCATCCAAAGCTCCATGCTGTAATGTAAAAATGCAAAAAGTGTTGAAGAAATTACGCTTATGGAAACGGCGACGAATATTCGAAAAAGTTTCCATTTGATGTAATACTGATTGTTGGGCAAAATGGCATTCCTGAAAAAACACAAAAAATATCAGACAGCTAACGAGTCTAATCGGGTACAGTAATCTAACACTGTGCATATACAGTATATAAAATATCAGTCACTGATATAAATGCTACAAGTAGACCAGAACCAAGTCGTTTTGTACGTACCGCATCAAGATCCCAGACGGGCATGACACAAACAAGAAGAACGCAATTCGTTCCTTGAAAGTACTGTAAAAGAAAGTTTACATCCATTTTTCTTATATAAGAACATTTGAAATCATGCCTAATAACTTATATACACTTCATTGCTGCTTTTTCATTTCATTTTTATGTTTTGTCACCACTTTATCCTGGTCAGGGTGGCAGGGTATCCACGCATATACATGGACATATTAGACATACATTACGACTATTACTGTTTCTTCTATGTACTTATTTGCAAAATATTAGGGACAAGTTTGGCCAGATCTGTCATGGGTAACCAAAGTGTAAGTCGGTTTATTATATTTATAATGTTTAACCATTAATTAGCAAATAAGAATAACTCAACACCCTCCCATCTAGCAAGGTTTACTTTTCAGGATAAGCTGTATAATCAAAGTTAACTTAAAGGCTTAAACTTTTGCTTCCATTTGAATATATGTAGGGATTTCTTTACCATGAACCAATGTATTAATAATTTATAATTAGTAAACTTTTTGATTAGAACTGGCTCAGATATATGTGTATACTTCTCTTGACACAGACACATCCTGTTTTTGTTTACCTTGGATGAAGAGGTACATGTTCAGAACAGTACAGTTTCCGTAGCTTTCCTTCATCTGTGTCCTCATCTGCCCCAGCATAAACTGGAAAGTTTTCAAAGTCTTCAGTATCTACAAAGGTTGGTATTGTGATTATTTGGCCAGCAAACACTGAAGAGTGTCAAGAGTTCTGTAAATGACTTACAACACTCCGACTTTCTATAAAATCTCCGCCCGTTAGATGCCAGATAAACGTCATTCTCCTCTAAAACCTTGTTCTCCAACTTTCTGTATTTTGTGCTCATTATGTTTTCCACAGTTCGTGCTAGACTGCTGTAGTATTCGGAATTCATCTGAAGTTCCTCAATCTGCCTGAAAGGAAAACCAAAACTTTGTGTGCATGTGTATGTTAAAGTAAAGATATGAGAGTTGTAAAACTTCCTCATTTAACTAGTTTAATCAACTACAAACATAATTGTCTTTTTCCTAATCATTACCTTTTTATTTCAGGATATTTCTCAAAAATGCTCTCAACTTTTTTGAAGTCAATGACCAAAACAGCACAGGACGTCTTAGCACGCATCGTCTTTAAGGCTGGCTTTCCAAACAAAAAGCATTCCTAAATATTAACAAGACATACAAGGACTGATACAGATCAAAAGTCGACACAGTCAACAATGACTACGATAATGAATACTGAGAACTATTACCTCTCCGAAATACATTCCATCTTTATACAAACCCACAATGTCAGAAAAGTCCTGACTTACAATCTGCGATATGAAAACAACACCAAAATCTCTATTAAACAATCATAGCTGATAACACCGAACATTCATCTGCAATACTTATTTACATTCGTAAAATCACTAAAGAAAATGTATATTCTGTACATGTATATGCACTGTATGTGTGATTATATAAACTAGATGGATTTCAATAAATAAGCTTTAATAAACACTATAGCCTCATCAGGGTGATGTGTGATATGTGAGCATAGTAATGATGTTAGGTTGATGTTGGGTGATCCTGATAATGTAACCCTTGTAAAATACAAGAGCTGTAAAGCAAGTATACTGTATCTCAAGCCTAAACTAACTTTGCTTCTAACTTGCTTTTATTCACGTTCTGTAATATCGTAGTATTATTTGTGTTTTTGCTATTAATTCTGCAAACCTGACATGTTCCTTTGTGAATACAATAAAGCTCCCGTGCAATGGTTCCACTGTACTGGATGATTTCTCCTCTGGGAAAATAATACATTAATGACAGTGAAGCAAGGTCTCTGATCAAATCTTCTCCAGCCTCCCTGAAACAATAAACCTGTAGAAGGACAGAAGTAATTTGGCTAGCATTAGAAAACTCTCATTGTGATTACGTGCTAACGGTGGGGAATCACATGCAAATAAATAAACGCCCCGTAATTGAATTGAAGTATGAATGATTCATTTGGATATTGTTGCAGCATAATTCAAAAATTGCTTTTAAGGTAACAGGTTAGAATTAAACGTTTAGAACAGCCCACTCAAAGATAATAATAGTAACGTATTAAAGAAATGTAACGAATTGGCCCAACTGTATAATGTAGGATGTAGTCTATTCACTGATGTAAACATTGAAATAGATACTGACGTTTGCAAGTAGCTTCCCTCTTTCGGTTTTGAGGACGGTCTTCTGAAGTTCCATGGGTAAATTGTGCATTAAAAACGGTCCAGTGGGATACGCTTCACCCCTGAGGAGATTGAAAATAAAAAGACCCACAGCGTGACAAGTGTTATCACACACATTTATAAAAGCTTTCCTACACAGTCACCGGCACCCCTAGACCCCTAAACGAAAGATTAGAGAAAAACCTTTAAAAAGTTAAATCTTACACTGAAAAATCAGATAAATCTGACGTTTAAGTCTCTTATTGCCAGTTAAACAGCATTTATTCATCTCAGATAACATCTGGTAAAGTTGTAGAATACACAGAGAGGGAATTTTGGACTATTCCACTTTACAGAATCTCTCTTGATCAGCCAGGGTCGCAGGTCCTCTGTAGTCTACTCTCCTCTGTAACTCCCACGTAGTTGGGGTAGGGTTAAGATCGGTGGACTGACTTGGCTTAATTCCATTTTCTAGTTGATCTAGATGTGTTTTTTGAATCATTGTCCTCAAATGAGCAATGTTTACTGATTTAAATATCACACACTTAAAAGTGGGCGTCACTACAGCTATTTTTAGTGTAGTCATGCAACTTTTTTAAAACTAGGGGTGCCAGATGAAACTGTAGTGGGGACTCCATTCGTTCATCAAAAAGTGGTTGTACTTATAGTAGTTAGACTAGTGTCACTGACAGAGTAGTCTCAACTCATGACTGCTATACCTGCTAAACTTACCTTAACTTACCCTACCCAACCCTTAATATGCAATGGATCTGTCAGGTATGCATTTTCCATCCGAAACAGTGGCAATTAAAAAGCATTCAAATCGAACGATGCAAAATTGCTAACTTGTATTTCTTCCACAGGAGACTCATGTATTTGTTCACTCTCTTCTGTTGGGATTCACTCAGATTATGTTGTTTCATGATAAGTCTCATGGCTGAAAGAATATCCTCGAAAATGATCCTGAAGAGGGAAAACACATCGGAATGTCGAACATAAAACATATAAAGCAGGTGATCTCACACACCTTAAAGTTCTGACCTAGATTGCTGTAACATTTCCTGTTTTAAATCTACAATCTGTCCACCTTTGCGGGACAAGTTAACTGGTCTCATACCTGGTTGCATCCTTATTGGCAAATGCCGCATAAATTTGAACGCTGACATAGTTAAAAACCAGTGGGCCCAAAACAGAAACGATACTAGCTGATACACGAGTCTTCATTGTTAGTGGGACAATGTCCCCATATCCTGTAATGAGAAAATGTAATTAATCCAGAATCACCACGGCTTTCAAAAGCTATGTCCATTAAACAGCATCATGGCGGTTTGCTTACCAACAGTTGTCATAGTTGAAATGCTGAAGTAGACAGAATACATGTAGTGAAAGAAATTCGACTTATCGGCCTTGAGTGAAGCGTCCCAGGCCCATGTGTTTTCATGACACCTTGTGTTAGACAGATGAATGCGTTTAAACGTGACTTTTGACACACATTTTTAGACTACAGAGTCGAGTCAGACTCACCTGAGCACAGCGCAAGCTGATATGTACAGTAATCCAGCAAAACAATGCATAGAGTAAATCAAAAAATAAATGCATTTTGCAGTCCGGTACATGTAACGATTCGCTGTGACGTCATCTTCTTTTTTATTAAAAAAAAGGTAAACCTGAAAAGTTTTGACAACATTTCATTTGGTTTTATGGTTTGATACGTGACTCTTTGTCTCATATGAACCCCACTGATCTGTAGCATGATCGTGAATGAGGCCTACTGTAACACAAGCCCACCTTTAAAAACCTTTTTTAGGCTTCAAGTTATATTTCTGGCACAAGCAGGAGGCCGTCATTATTAAAACCTGGCGTAATGTAAACCACCTGAGTGTCTAATTAACATTTTACTATGCTATCTTTTTTTTAAAATGTATAGTAAAAACATTCTTTGTATATACTACTGTAAATATTCTAACAATAATACAAATAATAATTCAAATTATGAACATGTAGTCTGCATCCTCTTTTATGCATGTGTATGTCATAACACTTCTGAAACTTAACAGTTTAGCATGTGCTACTTACAATTGAAATACTAAGATTTAATATACATTAAAAGTAGGGAATTAAGGAGAAACCGAATAAAACAGAAATGTTTTTTTTGCAGAATAAACATGCTGAGAGTGTTCGAAAAAAAAAATACTACATTAGAAAGCTCCTTTACCTTCCGCATCCAAATTAGTCTGTTCAGTCTGGCATAGCCCAAGGCTTTCCAGCGCATTGGACCTTTCCCAAAAAGAGCCATGAGATCTAAAGGTAATATGGCAAAAATGTCATAATATAGGTTCCAAGAAGCTTTATAGTTTTTCAGTAATTCTGAAAACTTTGTTAAGTGCCCTGTAAAGGAAGGGAACTATTTTAAATGAAAGAGGATAACAAATTATAACAAATTATACACAAAATCAGAGGTTAGTCAGCTAGATATACCGTCTTTGGTTACAACTTCAGTTCGAAGGGTCACAACTATGTCAGCTATGGCTACAACGTCAATCATTATACTGACAGCCAGATAAAAGGCTCCCCATCCTTCGAAGTAAAACCCTGTAATAAACGGCATACACGGAACGTTTAAGATTCACACAATGTTATATATCTACGTCAAGGTGAGATTGCTAAATGTACAGGTTGAAATCTTTATCAGAACAAAAATACACACCAGTCGTGGCTTTGTTGTTGGTGAAAAAGAAGACCCATGTCTCCATAAAAATCGAAAGTGTTATACTCCAAACAACAAGTATCTCCCAGTACTTGGAAAAAGCGCTATTGAGTCGAATAGTCTGCTGCCAGAAATGCTGAGAAGCAAATGAAATGACCATTGACTGATATGTATACTGTATACAAGCTTAAATAGTGCATTAAAGACACAGACCAGTCCAGCTCTGGCTTTTTCATGACCTGTCCTGTCCTGTTCCATTACGTAATGTGGTATAACACGTTTTTATTTTATACATGTAAATTTATATATGTGACCGACCTGCTGCTTAGGACTTCCAGTCAAGTCCATGTGAAACACGACATTTTGGTTTGATCCAACTTCAGTATCGATTGCTTCTGGAACTGGAAGTTGGATGTGGTGGAAACGTTTCGTGGCTGCTGTTTTAATCATATGACCAGCTTCAAGGAATATAACAAGCAAAACGCATAAATCAAATGAATCATTATTAATTAATACATACAGTGTAAAAGACACTGAATTCACTTATAAACCCTAGAAGGTGCAAAAAGGTCTTCATTATTTCTACTACTATTATCAAAATTAAATTTTCCACAGGTCTGTTATTTTATTTTGTTTTTTTTTGTCATTATAAATATCACATTACTCATTTCTAAACTTTACCTTGTGGGTAGTCTGAAAACAGTGAAAACAAGACATTGCTTTCCAGTATACCAATGTCACAAACTGTTACTGCACGTATGGTGAACTGTCTTGGAATTTTGTGCAACAAGTAGATCTGTAGATTAAAAAAGCATATGTGAGGTTTCCACACATACAATTAAAAACCAAACACAATCTGTCAATAATAGAGATATACAGTAATGTACAGTCTTAGACACCCAGTGGAAATGATCTAATTTTCTGAGGAGCGTTTCTTTTCTTAGTAAAACACTAAATTAGGATAAATATAAATAACATCGATGCAAATAGTAGTTTAGTTTCCATTCGCTACTGTTCATTAGAACATTTGTGTCTCTTCAATAGAGTCTAGATTTATTGATGGTTATAAAACTGTTTTGTTAAATCAGTCTTAATGATGTTAAATCAAGTGAGCTGCTGGAGATGGACCTGATCAGATCCATGAGCTGCTGG
>JAYDZG010000028.1:3075632-3089339 GCA_034509265.1 Microcambeva bendego | reverse complement strand
CCATACCTCTACTAAATGCCCAAGCAAAATCATGTCCCACTTTTCCCCCCAAAATGGTCTCGAAGGGATGAAAACACACATATTCACGGTGTGTATAGGGTCTTATAGGGGGAAATAATATACACTTTTTGTAAAATACATGTCATGGCAGCCAAATAGGCTCCAGTGATTGAGTGTTATAGTGTAGTGTGGTTATTTGATTATGCTGAAATAAGGTTTTTGTTTTCTCCCTGACATTGACAGAAGACCACTGGTCCATTTACGGCTTGATGTCAAGCCCTGTAACACAGTATAAGGGCACCGAAAAGACAGCAGTTGAAGTCTTTTGACATTGCTAATACTGAAATACATGACCATGCCACAAAGCAAAGCAACGTTTCAATGATTCACTGTCCAAGAGTTCAACAAGTTAAACTAATAAATGAAATTGCTGTTTCGTTTTGTTTATTAAGGGTCCTTTCTCGCTCCAGAATGTGAGCAAGCAATGTCATCCTTCATCCTGATGACCAACAAGCCAGGCTTTCTGATGTAACATCAGGGTCTAAACTCACAAATGCTGTGACTGAATCGCTGTTTACTGAGGGGCACCAATGGGGACCCACAATTATCGCAAATGGAATCATTTCCCAATCATCCTTCTTAACCATACATTTACAGGAAAAAGCAGACGTCGATAAAATTCCTTAAACTTTACACATGTTCCTTATAGTCTGACTTTCACCAGTTGTTTCACAACTTAACTGTAACTTTTACATGATGACTAAAAAATGGGTCGCTCAAGATAACGGACGACCCTCACCTATAGTATAATCCGTTTTAGATGTAAACAGTTTGTAAGACAATCACTTCCCAGAATTATATCTGAATGAACATTCTGTCATACTGTAGACGTTTGAAACACATTCAGCAATACACACGGATACTGAGTTCTTAAAAGCACAACAAAACACCAAATTCACTATTTTACATATACTACAATACAAAATAAATGTAAAAGATCTTGGCAAGCATTCATACTCTACACACAATCATACTGTAAGTAATTTTTTTTAGTTTTTAACATTCTTGGGGGTTAACCAGATTCTGGATGTAAACAACATGTGATGAATCATTTAAGCCCCTTAAAAGCCTAATACTGAATATTCGTGTTATCACCACCCCCCAATGGCTTCTGTAAACAGTTTGAATACACAACCTTAAAGTTGGAGTGGACTGCGTCGAGCTTAAGCTTGACAACATTAAAATTTTCATACGCAGGCGATCGTGAAGACAAAAACAATGCCCCGCCATTAGCCAGTGAAACACCTCATGCTGACCCTTATTTATGCTCCAAAAGTCACATCACAGGATCAAACAGTAGGGTAAACGCTGTACGTACAGAGCTAGATAAGGAGATACAGGAACAAATGGTCGCTTTGGTACCCATCTCCTAACTGCAGGAGCGTCGCAGCGCCGGAGGTGCCGGTCGAAGGCCGAGCATTAAGCTGACCTGGTCTTCAGTCATTGAAGCCGGAGCCAGGGAGTTCGTTGGTGAGCGTGTGCCAACGCTCGATTTTCTTGTCCTTGTTTTTGAGACAGTCGAACCAGTGTTTCAGACGCTCGCCATTGGCGTTGATGCCCAAGGAGACGCCGCCTGAGTGAAGGCCAGAGCAAATGCACGAAGAAACAATGAAGCATGGACATCAGTTAAGCACAGATGAATACATTAAGGTGCAGCTAATGTGATCTAGCAAGGAATGGGATGTCCATCTAATCCATGCTTTTTAAATGAATAATAATGAATGTTTAATAATAATTAAAAGTAATAATGTTAATGTATAAGGTACCTTTATTTGTACTAGTGTATATTAATGATATATTTTATATTAACGTGCTTTACTTACCTATGAAATCGTTGGATTTGCCAATGTCGTAGTCCCAAACAGTCACCTCGAGGGTTTTTTTACTCAGTTCGGTGTACTTAATTTCATAGAAGAACTCCTGTGTGATTACAAATCCCAAAAAAACAGTAACGGATGAACCAACAAAGCCAGTCAGACAGAAGTCAAATGTTCAGCTGAAGGTAGTTCAACAACTTAAATGTGGCAGATATGTTCAGAATAGTCATGAGAGAAGGTTGTATGTTACTTGGTTATCTTAAATTATCATTATTATTTAGTAATTATTAATCCAATACCAATTATTAACACATTTTAGATGAAGAAAGAAAAGTCTGACGGATTTTCATGATGCAAAAAACGTTTCCAATGCTTTGGGATCCACGCCGTGCAGAAAAGATGCCGTTCTGAGAAAGAGGGCGCTCCGAATAAATGATTGATGCATTCATACAACACAAAAGCAACAGAAATCATTTGCAGTGAGTTTTTATAATGAATCTGTTCTGTGGAAGTCTATTTGGTCCTCTTTCTGTTTGTGTCGGTTGTCTGTTTGTCTCAGTGAATAATTTTGGGTCATTAAGCAGAACGTGTGATACAAAAAGACCCCTTTGTTTTAGGCAAGCAGCTAATTTCGAGATTCGCCTGCATTGTAGTCTGTGATCTTGACTAGCGCATCCTGTAGAATAAAATCATCAGATAGCATAGACAGTCAACTTCTATTTCAATAGTCATGAGGATGATGATGATGATTATTATTATTGTTCTTTTGGCTGATACCATTATGATCCACATCAGTCGTAGCCTAGTGGTTAAGGTACAGGACTAGTAATGCAGAGGATGCAGGTTAAAACCGGTTGCTGCTGTTGGGCCCTTGAGCAAGGCCCGTACATAACACGAATGTATTATAATTCTGTATTTCTGATCATATAGAATAATGACATTATGTCAACATAGGGACTTCATTGCTTTAAATAAAACATTTGACTGTATAGAGGCAAAACAAAGTTCACCTCATTAAACTCTGGATTCAGGGTCTTCTTCTTGACTGCAGTCTTGTGCTTTGACTTTTTGTTCTCATCTGGTTTCAGGTACCTGAAACATCACAACGAATACAACTATATGTGAATATTTTAAATGTATAGATTAATTGACTGCCAAAATTCATGTATAGAATAAAATGTTTTGGATGAGAACCTTAAGTACATTTACATTTTACATTTTCTGCATTTAGCATTATAGCAACAATGTTCAAAGTAACTACACACTACAGTACCAGAAGATCGAAGATATAGACGATACGGTACAATGAAATTCTTCCTTTTCGTATACCAGGTGGTTCGGAAGCCGGGGTCAGAACACGGGGTCAGCCATCGTATGGCGCCCCCGGAGGAGACAGTGGTAAGGGTCGTGCTCAAGGACCCAACAGCGGCTTCATAGCAGAGCCTGGATTTTGGAAGCTCTACACACTAGGCCACTACTGTCCCTATATACCGACGCTACCTCTTAACCACATTACAAAGGCAAGGAATTCCAAAAAATGACTTTTGATAAGGCACACGGGTGCCTCATATAATGTTTTCCTTTTATAATTAGTTTTAAATTGTATTAACCTGTGTGGCTTGATGTGGTTGAAACACCAACATCCAATAATCTGAGTAGTGAATTAGTGCCCACTTAAGGTCATATAGTGTTTAATACAGCACTAGATTTTTTACATCATACCTCTTCATGGTTTAAATCATCTTTAAAACAGCATAAGCATCTCATAAACGACGCTAATCCAGATGCCCGGGAATCTTGCTCCGCTAAAGTAAACTATTAAACTTGAACCTCTGTGTGGACTTTGCTGTAAAAGAGAACACCATGGCAGCTGAAGCTCGCTGCGCCCCTGTGAGCCCTCACTAATGAGACTGACCCGCTTGCTCCAAAGGCCACCAGACAGAAACCCAGACCACAGATGCTGATTAAAGAAGCTTCACAGTGTGAGGTCCAAGTGCTTTGCTGGGCTTAAGATCTTTTATCATCATCACGTAAACAATGAAATTAAAAGCTGGATTTTTTTAGGATTTTTATTAGGATTTTAACGTCTGTTCCACAATTGTTTGGACTGTAGACATTTGTTTTATATCTTTATGTATCTAAATGTATTAATATTTTGAACGAAGGGGGTTCGTCAAAAAGTTTCCATGCTTAAAGGCTTCACTTTTCTCCGGTCACCTTCTTTTGTGAAGAATAGTTTCCAGAATCGTGTTATTTAATGCCATTAGCAAAAAAATATCAAATTGTAAATGACCAATACCAGCGTGAACATGCAAATAAATAGTTTAAAAAAAGATTATAAGTAGCATCAATGATGTTTAGCCTGAAAGAGTAGCAATAATGGAATGATTCACTGCTAGTACTCAGCAAGCTCTTAGCAAAATAAAATTAGGATCAATGGGTTTAAAAGCATTCCAGAATAAAGTGATATGTTTTGTAATGTTACAGCTTAATCTGACCAACTCAACTTGACCAGGATATTAAATGTAAAAGGCTACCTTAGATTAATATACTTACATTATATGAAACAATAAATGCTGCCCTGAAAATTGATTTATAAAATTGTTATAGCGCGACACTAAACACTGTAATACACGAACACATTGTATTTATTATGATTAGGCTCAGATCTGATTCAAGCTGCATTGAATCTCTTCTTTTTGGATCTTTCAGCATACTCCATGTTGTCACACAGGCTGTATTTAAGTGGCAGTAATAATGCTTGGGTCTGGCAAGTGAAATCGAACCCAGCTTTCCTAGAATTGTGGTTAATCACAGTTAATTTGGGGAAGAAGGGAGTTGGTTTGGATAGCTTGTCCCTTAATGAATTAAATTCATCGTTTAAAAGTTGCTTCTTTACTGCAGTGTATACATTCCGGATTAGAATGAGTAGCTTCGTGTTCTCGCTACAGTACTAACGTATATATATATAAATTATTTTTCATTAAATTGTGGACTTTGCATGAACAATTGATGACTTTCTTCCTCTTCCACCACTTCAGCACGGCTCCAAATAGCTGTGACAATCTACCAGGACCTTCCATGTCTAGTCGCTGTCTGTGCTGCACACGGCTTTTACTCCGGATATGCTCATAATGATGTGACTGTTGTCTACTAGAATACGCAAAATGCTGCGTGATCTGCAGAGAGAGCGGCGACTCACGTTTTTACGTATGGATCGGAGAAGCCGTTGGCGTCCATGGCGGCGAGGTGAGCACAGCGGATAATTCCGACCACCAGGCCGCACTTCTGAGAGCTGTACTTCAGCGAGATCATTATGCGTCCACGCTCCTCCAGAGACTTGTCGTCAGTCTTATCAATCTGTAAAAGAAGTATGGTGATGAAATGATCGCACATTCATTGATAGATTCAAAATCAAGTACTGTTATCAACAAAGATACACCTTGGCCAAGTGAGACAATGAAAATCATATGAACTTTACAGACCATTTAACATTAATTGAACACTGGTAGCCTACTGGGTACTGCTGCATTCAGTTTTAAACCCTGATGCTCACTTACAAAGCCAAAAATAGAGCAGCACCAAGATGCCTACAGGATCTAATCAAACTGTACCAAGCAGCCTCAGAGCCAGCAGTCTGGCCCGACTCGATCCTCCACACAGGACTCGAGGAAAGCAAGAATCAAGGCTCTTCTCTGTACGTGCATTCAAGTGGTGGAACGAGCGTCACTTGACTGTCCGAACCTCTGAGTCTCTAGCTAGCTTCAAAAATGCATCTCTTCACTAAGCACTAAGAAAAAATGTGGGGGGTCCTGACAAGGTTCAGTAATTTTGAACTGTTTTACGTTAACCAGAGTAGGATAATGTATGGAAGCACTTCTGTAAGTCGCTCTGGATAAGAGCTTCTGCTAAATGCTGAAAATGTAAATGCTCCCTGAACAGTTTGCAATAATATTCCAAATAGCCGTATGGATTTTTTTTTCTCTTCTCATAAAATTCCAGCATGAATTTCCTGGCTGATTTGCTAGTGACTGTTGAGTCAGAGTTCAGGCTGTGTTTGGTTTCTCTCCGAACTTTGCCGGGCTCCCTCTCTCCATCATGCATGGAGATGATTAGATGTGAAGGAGCCGTTCATCGCCCGCCGGAGCGCTGTCTTATTTCCGAGCCCTCTGGAGGCCGGCACGCACAAACACGTACTCATCCCAATAAACAAACGACTTCGATATTGGCGGCCAGCTCGTAGCTGCTTCAGGAGTCGGAATCTGATCAGCTCGGGACGAGCAGCGGTCTGTGACTTGCATAATAACTAACATTCGATTTTACTATCAGCTAAACTGATGAGAAATGCTCTTAGCTGAAAAGAACATTTAGAAGGAAAAGACATCCGGGGGCTACATAACTAATATAAAAAGGGCAGGATTAGAGCAAAAACAAACCAAAACAGACATTTACACAAGCAGGCGACAAGTTGTTAGTGTAACTCATGGTTTGTTGTGTAGGAAGCCGCTTGGGAGCTAATGTTAAGCCTAAAAATGCTTGTGACCAAAGAGTTCCAAGAATATTCTTCTTCATATCGAAGACATCAAAGAAAACTGGCGAAAGCAGAATACAGGAGGACTGTCGATACGTCGATCGTGATCGTAGTGAATGTTGGTAGATCACACCACGTTCAAACAGGTTACCAGAAGATCGAGACTGGCAGAAAATGAGACCACCAGTCAGGTGTTCAGCCTCAGCCCTCCTGTGTGTACCTGCCACGCCCACCCAAACCGATTGGTACCAGCGGCTCCATTTAAGGAGCATCCTTGGACTCCCTCTGTAGGTTATAACACCCACAACTCTGCTCTGATTTAGGTTTCTCTGGTTTTGGAATTACTCAAACTCTGGTTTGCGTTTTGGTTAGCATTAGCAAATAAACAGAGAACAATTGGATTCAGCTGAGATGCTGTTTCCTTCATTTT
Organism: Microcambeva bendego; assembly: GCA_034509265.1. Taxonomy (NCBI): domain Eukaryota; kingdom Metazoa; phylum Chordata; class Actinopteri; order Siluriformes; family Trichomycteridae; genus Microcambeva; species Microcambeva bendego. The sequence continues at coordinate 3,082,501 of JAYDZG010000028.1, read as the reverse complement.
CATTCTTAGTTCTAGATGTTTATCTTCACACAAATCCACCCTCATCATTAATAACTGCTCCGTAGTTACGCATTATATGGATGTATAACTCAATATTGTGTTTGTGCTGTGTTTTATATTGTTTATTCTTTATAGTGTGTATTTGACATATAAGATAAGACTATATTAATAATAAGACAAGTCTTTATAGATAATGCTATCTGTCTATAAATGTAAACCCTACAATTCCGCATTCATATGAAGTCACAGGCTTCTACTGGACAGTTTCAGAACTTGTTGGCTGAGGGAAAATATCCAAGCATTTGTGTCATACAGAAGTTTGATAAAATGCATCAGCAGATGTTGTCCAAACGACATAAATCGGACTGAGACCCTTCAGAACCATCAGAACAATGTTTTTTTATTTATGTAGTGTTTAAGTGTCTCACGTTTGCTAGTTAATCTGACTATCAATCCTTTCAGAAAGTCGGTAAGTCAAGGTAAGTGAGCTTAGAAAACTAACGACCAATTCTGTGGACACTCGTCAAAGCACTGCTGTGTATTGTAGCTTCCATTTATTCGATCACTAATGTATGACTAAATTACAATGTGGCTCTTTTCTTTGAAATTAAGCCCAATGTACCGTAATAGTAATAGTGTTAAATCGAAATATTACATAATGAAAATAGAATAAAACATAAATGGGTTGGCACTGCCGCCTCAGCAAGTTCCATTCCAAGGCGTGGTTGTCCTTTCTGTGTGGAGTTTGCATGTTCTCCCCTGTGTCCATGCACTGTCCAGGGTGATTCTGTGTGCCCAGTGAAAAGCTGGAGACTGGAGACAGACAGGCTGGAAACTCCAGCAGCAAGACAGCGACCCTGATCGGACAAGCGGTACCTTAAAAAAAAGTCAGTGCCTCCTTTCTGAGCCTGTTTATTAATGCTCAAGAGTCCCACTGAAGGATTTCAGATCAAAACAAAAGTGTGATGAAAGCATTAAAGGTGGCGGTCGTTTTAATATGTACTATATGGGTTTCAGAACTCTTTTATTACATTGTATTTACCGGAAAAGAATAAAATAAACGCTATTTAATTGCTTTTTCTTTCACAGGAACATATAACTGCAGCCGCTGCTCGCATTTCTAACGTCTTATATTCCTGATAATCACACAGTGGGTGTAAGATTATTCTAGTTACATTAGCCCCAGTGTCCCAAATTAAATATTCATTACGGGGAACCCTAAACCACCATCATCGCTTATTAAATCACTTTGCTCATTTTAATACAAATGCAAGGAAGCAAGAAATTAAATCAGGGCATTTGTATTTGCAGCAGCTAAGTCACCCAGCAATCTAGCCGTCTCGATTCTGCCCTTGTCAAACTCCCTCAGATCCTCCTCTGCTTCTAACATCAACTGAGGATAAAATGTTGCCTGCTCTATCCCACCCACTAACAGGTGTCGCGATGAACAGTGTTATTCACGTCACCCGTCAGTGCTCATGATGTAATGCCGGATATACATCATACATAACATTGACAGTTCCTCCTCCGATATGTGCGGTACCGACTGCATCTTTTCACCAGCACGAGGTGAGTTCATATGCAGAACAGCTCTGTGTACGTAGAGCCAAACCCTGATCTGTCTCTCCACCTGAAATGATTCGTTCAGAATATCAGCTCTGGTGTGCTAGTGTGTGATCCAATACTTTAAAATCGGATGTTTTGATGAATCTGATGTTTTGATGAATCTGATTTTTTAATGAATTTGATGTTTTGATGAATCTGATGTTTTAAGTAATTTTATGTTTTAATGAATCTGATGTTTTAATGAATCTGATTTTTTAATGAATCTCATGTTTTAATGAATCTCATGTTTTGATGAATCTCATGTTTTGATGAATCTCATGTTTTAATGAATCTCATGTTTTGATGAATCTGATGTTTTGATGAATCTGATGTTTTGATGAATCTGATGTTTTAAGTAATTTTATGTTTTAATGAATCTCATGTTTTAATGAATCTAATGTTTTAATGAATCTCATGTTTTAATGAATCTGATGTGTTAATGAATCTGATGTTTTAATGAATCTGATGTTTTGATGAATCTGATGTTTTAAGTAATTTTATGTTTTAATGAATCTCATGTTTTAATGAATCTCATGTTTTAATGAATCTCATATTTTGATGAAGATGATTCCTGATTTGAAATTGCTGCTCTGTTAGCAGGGGTCTTGAATAGCTCACCATTACGACTCGACCCATTCTGATTATAGATTTTATGATTGTAGAGTCGCTTCTCTCAGTATGTTTCCCTTTTCTTTCCCCCCACTACGGGAAATACAATGCAGGTGTTTGTGCTGAGCTGTGCACGATTCTGCCTCATGCAAGCACTGACAAAAGTCTGTAAGGAATTAAGGGTTTTACTGGCTGCTGACAAGATAAATCTCTACAGAAGATGCGGTTATGAAAAATCTACAGCTCTTTTAATAGCTTTGGCACAATTCTCGAGCGTAATTCTCTTAAGAGTGAAGCACTTCACATAAATCCTTAAGACTTTATTGTCCGTTTTCTTTCCCAATTGTCACTTTAATGAACTCGAACCTTTTTACTAGCATTTATCATCATGACCATTGTACACTGTACACGGATGACAGCTAGACAGGCTGGGAGTGACTCAATAAGGTCCTGGTGGGTCATCACATGTATCCAGAGCCATGCAGACTGCAGTGTATCCCACAGCTGCTGGGGGGGGGATTGGTTGGGATCCATAGAGCCGCCCCAGGGAAGATAATCAGTATGTATGGATGTATGTAATGTACCCACAAAATGTTTAATATAAATCATCATCCCAGTGATTCCCAAGTGGTGTAAATCTGTAATTTATGTATCAGGAATTGATATTCAATTTAAACAGCAGAGGGGGCTACACACTCCTCCTGGTAGATGTCACTTGCCGGGTGGCCAGATTCGGTTGTGTTTAAGACAGGAGACTTTTATTTGGTCTATTCATGAATTAATATAACGTGGCGTTTCTTTGACATTTATTTCTATTTATCATCAAAACGACGTGCAGCTTCGTTTTGCGTAGGTTGTACCTGCCGCAGAAATAAAAGGGCTTTCATGATAATATCGATAAAAATAAACGATCATTCCAAAATTAGAGAATTTTGTTTTATTAAGAGAGATATAATGAAAGGAAACTGTCGAACCCAGAATCGTGAATCGCATCCCACTGTGGGTAGAGTGTATCGCTACATCCCTAATGAAGACCCACATGAGCTTGGTTTGAAAAAGACTTCATGCTAAAGTTCCTATTTGTCATAAATTACAGCCATAACCAGTTCATCTTACGCCATGGATTTATTCAATCCTCCGCAATTTCACACGCTCTAAAATCAAGCCGCCTGACGTACGTCCGGCTTGGAGAAACGACTTTGTCAGCACCGTTCGGCATTCTGCTCTTGGAGGATGTCTGTAAATGAGGCGAGAGCGATGACCGGAGATTACTCACAGGCAGCTGCTTCTCCAGGCAGTTGTAGAAGTTCTTCGTCTGGTTGGGCTTGAGCTTTTTCAGGGGGATTCGGGTCTCACCGATGAACTCGTTGTGGCGGAATTTGTCCTCGTCACACACAGAGATCCTGCACGCAGAAAGGTGTGATTTACAGGAGTAAAGAGACATGAGATGAAAATATTGGAATAGAATAATGTTCTTGGTTGTGGCAGACGCTCAGGCTCATCACTCACAAAGGTGAGGCTTGATTTGTACCCAAATTCCTCCCAACAACCAGCTGGGTCTTCTATATTACATGCCAGCTACCACTTGGCAAGAATACCTTCGCCCCATTAGATTCAGACCCGGTTAGTTTGCTGCCATAGAGGATTTATAATGTCATGCGACTTTGTGGCACGGCATTTCATTTCATTTCTTGCCTGTGATTATAGTTAATTAGATCTGGTGACTTTTCTGTGACCATTTAAACAAAAAGTCCAAAAAGATTTCCGCACTCTGTTAAGAATTTCCAGTCCACTTCAAAATGATCCCTTTACTTTACTTTACAATTTCTAAGTGTGTGTTTGACACAAATGAGCAGCGGTGTTTTATTCTGTTAAGATTCCTATTCTAGTTTATAGAAGAAGAAAAAACTAGTGCTCGTTTTTGTCAAACACACACTTAGAAATTGTGAAGTAAAGTGATCATTTTGAAGTGGTCTCTTACTTTTAAATAAAAGTAAATCTGCTACTTACCATTACTGTAGCAATTAGTATTTTTACACTCATTTATTTTTGTACTAGATGTGCACATACTGTATTAAGTTTTACATTGATCTTTGTTTGTATTTTGTAGTTTTACTTCATTCTGATGCACACTGTACAGTTGGGAAGCAAATTAAACCGACCAAACTGTGTTTTGTAGCATTTTATCTGTCTGTCTGTCTGTCTGTCTGTCTGTCTGTCTAACTGAGAAGGGGATTTTTCGATATGCAAAGTGATCACCACCAAAATAATGTCGAAGTGTACAAGAAAGAAAAATGAAAGCAGAAGGAAGGGAATTTAATGAAAGATGGGAAAGTCAATAAAAGGAAGAGGTACACGTCTTGTGTTATGAGTGCAATCGGCCCCTTTGAGGGCCACTATAATGCTGATGTGGCCCTCCAGTAAAAATGAGTTTCACACCCCTGCTCTATGCTACGCATTCGAGATCCCAGCTCTGGTACACTAGTGGCCGTGTCGTACCCTTTTAATGCCGTCAGCACAAAAGGGTTGTGGTTGAGCTCGTACCGCTGCTATCACATCATCCTTGTGTCCTTTGGTGCTTCCAACCTAAATATAAAAGTTAAGATCCATTGTACATTGGACATTGAACCACTAGCTTCAAAGAAGAAGAAGCTGTTTGAGAATAAGAAGACATTTAAGGCTTGGCCAGCCATGACCCGTCACCGGTCTACACCCGTTCTTTACTCTGGGCCACTTTTGATAGGTGCTGCCCAAGACCTGCAGCTTTGGAGATGCTTCTACCCAGTTGTCTATCCATCATGATCTTGCTCTAATCCTTACGCTCGTCATTTTTCTGCTTCTAACATCTACTCCGAGGATAAAATGTTCCCTCGGTGCGTAATTCAGTACATCCCACCCGCTAATGTGCCGTAATGAATAGAAGATCAGTGTTATTCACTCATAATGAATTTGTAAAGGCGAATGGTCAGTTGGTACACGACATGGAACCAATAAGTCACTTACTTGCTGCATCACAGACACAAGAGACAATAAGTGGGGGATACAGAGAGCTCAGCACGTCCCCCCGGTGTGTACCGACACTCTTGACGAACGCTCATTGATCTGAATGCTCAGGAAACTTCTTTCCAGGAGAGCGGACGCTTAGGAAGCCCCGAACAGCCGGTGCACGTCTCGCGCCGACAGGCCACGACTTTCCTATAATTAGGACTCTAGAGGCGGCTTACATTGAGAAAAGACTAAACACCTGCTTCCTGCACCTCTCCTGCCATTGCAATTCCGATCAAAGAAGAAGAAAAAAAACAGAGCTCTCCGCTTTATAACTCACGGCTAGTGATTCTAAGTAGGTATTAGACCGGCCAGGAGAACACAAAGATGTTTGGATGGGCCGTGATTCTGCAGGAAATGGTTCCACAGAGTTCCTGTTACACAGCCTGCTAAGCTTGACGCATCTTAACTTTCCCTCAAATGATCAAGTGTGGTCCGAGCTCTAAATAATGCACTCTGTAAGTACAGGACCCAACAGGAGCAACGTGGCTGTAGTGGGACTTGAACCTACAACGTTATGATTGCTGGTTCAGTACGACAGGGGCAGATGTTTCAGCATCATCCATGGAACTGCTGCAGATCTCCATTTTTAGCGTTGTGTACTTAATTCTGTATCTGTTGGTAAATACTACCAATGAAAAGTTTACACACTCTGTAACGAGTCTCTCCATCGGCTGCTACAGCTGTCCATCAAACCCGTAACTCCTCCCCTTTTATTCATCCAGTGTGTCTACAAAGACTTGGGCTATTTTCATACTCTATACTTTATTTACTATTATTTTGTTTGAGTTGAGTTTCAGCCGGAGGAGGTGAAACTTCGCTTTTTGGTAGTGCAAGGTGCAAATGCTTCAAGGTAAGAATGATTCTCCAGCTTCTGTATACGAGCAGCACTTTAGTTACGCTATAATAATAATATAGTATTTATTTAGTTTGTTTTCACACGAGCGCTTGTTTCCATATGTACGAGTAAGCTATCTGCAAGCTGCTATCTGCAAGCAAACTTACCAAATACAAGTGAATGTAGTTTTTGAAGTGAACTCTCAAACTAAATATCTTTGTTTCTCTTTCTGGAGATGTTCTTTATGAGCTACGTGCTGAAGCCTGAAGCAAAAAGTGGTCATAATAATGTGGCTCGACAATGGGTGCGGCAAAGCAAGCCAATCGTTTGTGAAACATAATGAAGAGCAGTTTCCTCCTGGATTTACTCTGCGAGGAGAATTTTTCTCTCCATGCCAGGATGAAATGAATTCTTTACACTTTTACAGACTCACCCAGTAAATGAGATTTCACGCAGGCTGCTGGACGGACGGCCAAAAAAAAAGATGATCAAAAAAACGAGGAACAAACACACGCCAGACTGGCTGAGGGCCGCAATCTCGGCGGCCTCAAAATATTATCACACTCATGATTGGGCGGTAATAGACCAAAGTGAATTTTTTCACTTCATTTGCATATTGTGGGCCGACTTCCCTGGAACCGCTTGGCACAGTGCGGCAAATGATGCCTTGAGCGAGACTGCCTCGAAATGAATTCAATTCAGACCGTATGCCGCGTCCAAAAAATGAATAAATCAATGAAGAGATAATTATTTCTGTGCAGGAAAAACAAGC
>JAYDZG010000028.1:3057602-3068030 GCA_034509265.1 Microcambeva bendego | reverse complement strand
TGTTCTTATTGTTCTTGAAGGAAAATCCCATACACGTACCAGGCATAACATGAGCACTGACAGGTGAAGTGAATAACACTGACTAACTCTTCATCAAGGTGCCTGTTACTGGTGGGTGGGTTATATTAGTCAGCTGGTGAACATTTTATCCTCAAAGTTGATGTTAGAAGCAGGAAACCCTAGTCAGTATCTATGAAAAGTGTTCCTATGAAGAAACAGTGTGGCCTGTGTGATCTGACGAGCTACTGTAGCTCAGATTGATGAAGAAGTTAATGCAGGTTTGAGAAGATTTCTCCTTTTTTGACATCACTGGTAAATGCGAGTATGTTCCTCCAGTGGTTGCCAGGTGCATTGTTTTCACTCTCTAGCTTTCAGTCATCTTGTCTCAGAAAGCAGATGTAAAAATGTCTTTTCCATCGATGGTCATAACAACGCAAACAGTTCAAGGGGATAATAGAATCAAGGAGGCGATTGGAGAAGGGAAGACATTTGCCTTTATAATTATGAAAACTCATTTAGTGCTCCAGTGAAATTCAGCTTAATCTGTTCTGCTAAGATAACTTGTGTCTTCACTAGTTACAGGAATGGATTTAATAGTGCTTTATTATTATAGACAAAATAAAAATACAATTTTCTTTCACATTTCACAACCCACAAATCTGTTCCTTGTTCTAAGAACCCATGATTGTGCAGATAAATTCTCCAATCCTGTCAACTGCATCTGAGCTTATTCTTTCATGAAAGAAGGATGGCTGAATATGGTTTGTTCTCATAGTTTCATCTACTGCTGTGTGGTTAAGGTGGAGTACAAATGGGGCATAGCATTTTGAGAGCATCGACATTTTTCGTTTGTTGTAAAATGTCCTTTAATTGTGATTGAACGCGACCATTATACAAGATTTGACTCTTATACGCAGGCACACATGATTAACTTTGTTTTACTCTGAGTAAAGCAAAGTAATGAAGTAATCTTAAGCCAATTAATGAACCTTCTAAGGCTAAATGTATTTTTAAGACTAGTTAGACTGTTTAATAACTATCATTAAGAAGTCTAATACATACTCTAAATGACCATTGAGTTTCTCTAGGCAGCTCACCAATAATGTGAAACTAAAGCTTATCGATTCGCACAAGGCAAGGAAAGGCTTTAAAAAGACATTAAAGTATTTTAAAAAGCAATTTCCACATGCCATTAGGCATGGTAATAAGCTGTAACAGTACGTCAATGTAAGACCTGCAAAACCGAGCAACACTATTTAAAACCTCTTGCAGAGCCAAACCCCAAAACATTGAAAAGAAAGAAATGTTAAACAATTAAGAATTAAAGCCTCATACGGAGACGATGCTCGATGTTAAGGCGAAGACTTGATGGGACGCTCACTAGAGCGCAGTTCCCTACATCTTAGAATTGTTTTTCACTGTTTGAATAATTTTTCAGTAAAAACAAGTATACAAACGAGTAACCAAGAGATTAGACACCACGATAAGCCCCACTTGCATCATGAACAGCATGGTGATGAAAGCCGAGCTCAAGATTACACGACGGATAAGCTTAGCCTCTCTGGCATGTATCGGTGGCTAATGGATGCTTCATGCTCACAATCGCCTGATTCATTAAAACAGGATTAACCCAGAAGCCTGACCGGACAAATCCTGATGTGTGCCAGTTCAAAAAATACACAAGCTGAAAGAAAATATGCACAATTTAATACCTCATTGGCAGTCAAGCTGGTGTGCAAATATATTTTTAACAACAATTCAGTGATGGTGTTGAGGCTCATATAAGATCCTGAGTTTGGCTCACTGTCTCAATCTGTTATTGCATATACCAATCAGGCATAACATTAAGACCATGCACTGTGTATTCTGAAACCTTTCTGTGGCTCTGGTCGCCCCGGGACTCTGGTTGCCGGTTCACCACTGTTCCTTCCTTGGACCACTTCTGACAGCATGTAGCAGCTTTTTTTTTTAAATGTGACGTTGACGGTAAAATGTAGTGCCGGAGATCGACGTGGGTGCGTACCTGAGGGTTTTACGGACCATGTCCTCATCGGTGATGCCATAGTAGGTCAGCGTCTCACTCCACACAGGGTTGAGAGTGTTGCGTAAAGTCTTGGTACGCAGTTTATTGGCCTAAAAAAAAAAAGGTAAAACAAAATTCGTGAGAAGTGCGCCCCCTACTGGCCGAAGCGGAGCGCTATATCTATAGAATACTCTTTTCATCACTTTGCAGTGAAACTCACATATACACACTAGTGAACACTAGAAGGCATTGTCTGGAGTGTCGGACAGCACTAGACACGGTGCCCGGGGAGCAGTTAGAGGTTAGGTGCCTTGCTCAAGAACACTTCAGTCTTGACATGCCTGCTCTGGGAATCGAGCCGGCAACCTTCTGATCACTAGTCCAGTTTTCTAACCACCAGGCCATGGATGCCTTTACCTATAGACCTGTGAACGAGCCATGACCATAACAGATGATTTCTGTTACTTAAAATACAGTGACAGTACACAGTCTGAGTAATTAAGAGTTAAGGACCTCGCTCAAGAGCCCAACAGACAGTGTGATTGCCTTCCTCCCAGAATGTTAACATATCTTCACTGTGCAATGTAAAACATGTATCTCCATTTTTAGCTTTTTTCACTTTTTTACTGGTAAAAGCGAATCTCAAAACCACAAATAAAAAGATTTTAAAAATCACAATCTCTCCTTTGGCTGCTAGAGCTGTCCATCAAACCCGTATCTCCTCCCCCTTCCCTTCATGTGTGTGTGTGTGTGTGTGTGTGTGTGTGTGTCGGACGCATCATGTCAGGAGTACAAATCTCAGGGTGTAGACTTCTAATGTCAAACACCTGCTCCTTGATTTCACCGACCTGCATGTTAACGCCCCCCTAAAATCCATTAGTTAATAACCCTGTGAAGGAGCTTCGGCGCTGTAGGTCATGCAATCATGCAAACCCAGCTAGGGGGGGTGGACCCATGAGTCGCAGGACACCCGGTGCTAAGTGGATTGCTGGCAAGCTGAGTGGAACAATATGACAAGACAGTAAACAAAAATAGACAAGAATTATAATTACAGGACTTCGTTATATGATGTAATAACTAGAGTAGGGTCGGCAAAAAATCCTTGGTCCTAAGGTATCAAAATGGGTTAGACCAGGACGATTAGAAGGAGGTTGCACTATAGTGAAAAAACCCAAAATAAAGAGAAGTGTCTAGTGGTTAAGGTAGTGGACTAGTAATCAGAAGGATGCTTGTTCAAATCTCACCGCCATGTTTGCCACTGCTTAACCTAAGGACTCTGAATGCTGAAAATGTCATTGTCAATAAGCTCCTGGTAAGTCGTCTCAGGTATCTGGAGTCATGATGACTGCGGTGTATGAGAAACTCCATAGAGCCCAGATGGACCTACAGACGCTCAACTGGGTGCAAGTCTGGCGAATTACCGGGGCAGGGTAGTACTCGAAAGTCTCTTCCAACTAGTCGTGTGCCGTGTCACATCATCTTACTAAAAGGTTCCATCCAGCCCAGGCAGAAGAACATGATATTAAGAGATGGAGGCATTGAGCTGCCATCGACATGCTTTACTCGTAAACTTGAAGGTGAACCGCCGTTAATAAACCAAACATTTTTTCCCCTATGCAACACTCAGCTTAAGTGCCCAGTCTGGTCCGGTCTAATCCAATGTCAATATATTTCCCAGCACCCCGTCTCGGGTTTTATTTGATGATATGTCGCTTTTGCACGGCGTCTTCGGCAGTGTTGTTCTCAGCTGACTTTTTCAGCAATCAATGTAAAAGGTTTGAGTGGAAACCCAGCTAAAGACAACCTCCATCCAGGCAGGTTCAAAGCCGCTCATCACCTTTCATCACGAGCGGCATTTTAATGCTGTAACACCGTGTTCATCCGGGTATTAAAATACGGGTGTTTTAAATCAATATATCGATGTCTATTTATCTTTCCATCTACCTGTCTGTATGTCTATCTCTCGCTTTCTCATCCAGTACACTAACCAATCCACCACTACTGGAGGTTTGAACCACCGACCATCTGATTGCTACCACCAAACTAAATCAAAATCATTGAATCTGAGAGAAGCCTTCAGGTCTGTAGCCAGTATCTCAGATCAGAGAAATGATTTTCTGCAAAAACTGGTGCTGCATGAGTCACGAGATATGCGTTCACCCCTCCTAATAAAGCTGTCGGGGGTAAATTTTAGGCTTCCGTGTGGAGAGTGGGGGTCTGGTGAACATGAATACGTACTTTACTGGCTCCAGGTAGCAGGTGCAGTTTGACGTAGGGATCTGACAGCCCGTTGTGATCCATGGGTTTGAGTCCCTGAGACAGAAGGGAAGAAAGAGAACGAGTTGTTTAATACCGACAGCATGAATTCCACCGCGAAGAACTTTATTTCGTTTCCGTCAAAGCCCACGTCGATCGAAGAACCTCTGGATGACGCCGACGCCCGTTTAAAGTCACACAGGTAGGACTGAAGCACTGACAGAAAAATGCAGCCGCCGCTCAGGCTGGGATTATAATGAACTGCGAGTATGCGCGAGCATGAAGGTCTGACAGGAGCAACACTGACATGCATATATTCTGCGAGTCGAAAGTAAAAAAAATCAATATAGCGAACAATACCCCAGCGTCCCTGCATATATCCACATTAAAGGCGGTGCGCTACAAATTATGCTATTACCTCGTGTAGTATTATGCGTTTTAGGCTCAAAAATGTCCTGCTCCTGAGCATTATTGATTTGGCATAGATTTTACACCTTCCTGGCACAACCTTCCTATTTATCTGGGCGTGGGAACAACACTACAGTGCAGTGGGCCAGCAGCAATCTCACCCCTGCCGGGTTGCTGCTGTTGGGTCCTTGAGCAAGGCCCTTAACCCTTATTGCTCATACTGTACACTGTAATTGTACTGTAAGTCACTTTGGATGAAGGTGTCTGCTAAGCGCTGAAGATGTTTTTGTAAATGTTTATGCCTTTTAGTGGTTAGGTAGCTATAGAAATTAGCAGCTATCTGGTGGCATGACATGCCTGAATACACAGAAAGTCATTGTGGGAGCTCTTGTCATGAGAGCTCAATAAAACACAGAGAAGTTGTCGCGCGAATAAGTCTGTGAAGCTATTATTACTCGGCTGTGTCTCAAATCACACACATAAAACACCACCTAAAATACTTAGTTGTATATACCCTTGACTTGGAGCCAATCTATCGCAGGGCACAACAAACTCAAACAGCAAGACCACATTCCAGCGCTGAGATTCTGAACGCCCTGGATCACGCTGAAGTCTCGGCACCGCCGCCGGCCCGCTGAGTGCCCTCTAGTGGGCATATCTGGGCTAATGCATGCAGCAGAAAAATAATGCCCACCAGTCTGCCAGGACGGGAAAGAACACAGAGGCCGTGAATCAAAATGATACGACAAAGCGTGACTGTAGAAGTGATGACATTTGTTGTTGATATTCCACAAGCACACTAGTGCCGAGATCCTAAACTCTATAGGGCGGAATAACCGGACTATATGGGTGGGGTCTGCAATTGCTGTTTAAAGACCCTGATTGGTAGATAAAGAGGCACCTGTATGGATGAAAATGGTTCAGTTAAGGGCCGTCAGAGGAGGTGTACACACTCACCTCGAGTGCAAATCAGGGAAGACAAAACCAACTATAAAAAAAAAACTTATTTAAAAATGATTTTAGCATTATTTACAAGTCGGTGCTATTTTTATGTGGCCCTTATTAGCAGCAAACACCATTCTGGTCCCGCTTCATTTCCGGACACGTAAATAAAATAATGATTTAGCAAAACAAGCTGTGAAGTGTTCAGACAGGAAACCGGTGTGACGTGGCTGAGCTGGAGGTGGCGTGAGAAATGGCACAGTGTGAGCTGTGAAGTGTCTCTCCGGCTCATTAATACATATCAGATGTGTAATAGCTCGACACGGGCGCATTTAAAGGTCAGGTGTGTGACTGACAGGATGATAATATCACTAAAACAAAGGTGTCATCCCAGGCTTTTTTTTTCTCTGCCGAGTCAAAAGAGAATCAAGCTCTGATACTGGAGACACTGGAAGAGGCGGAAGCGGTTTTTAAAACAACAAACGGGTGGCCAGAGGGCAAAAAAGCGTCTAAATAATCTGACTGATGATTTATTATGTACTTGTACTTAAGATTTGTGACTAAGATCCCATATTACTTGTCCGTATTACTTGTGGGTGGATTTAAGGTTGCCAGATTTGGATACATTTTACACTTAGAATAAGGCAACGGTTGTATGCAAGGAAATTCTTCTGTATTGAGGTTAATGTTGCTTTTCAAAGCAAATCTGGCAACTCATAATGAATGTAGTCAGGAAAATAAAATTGTATGTGGTGTAAGGTTAACCATTAGATCGTTTTAGATTTATTCAAGACGACGGCGTTTACTTGCAAGAAACTTATTTTTAAAAGTTTTTGAAGCAAATCTGGCAAAAATTTTACAATTTTTTTTAGAGCTTAGGGTATGACGGGTTACAGGTATGGCTATTTAGTTCTAGGTAACATTGTGGGAGCAGCTAAATGATAATTTATCCTGCAAATTTGTACGTCAATATAACTTCTCTGAACGCTTTATATTCATCACAGTGGTTGGAGGAAACATCTGTATTAAGGTTTAAAGCAAATCTGGCAACCCTAATTACAAATCACCACGCTATGACCTACGACTGAATTTATTGAGGCGGTTGAGATGCGTTTTTAAGTAAATCTGGCAACCCTAATTAAAGCTTCCCAGAATTAAGCGTGAGGAGTCACAAGGTACGACTCTAAGTTGCAATTAGGGTTGCCAGATCAACTGATTTTGCCTGCTATCAATATAAACATTAGGCACAGACACCCAACACACACGTAACTATTTATTTAAGTATCTCTACAAATGTTAGCTTTGATCTATGCACTAAACTTTCGGTGTAGCTCCAAGTTTAAGACGTCTTATTCTGTCTGGGTTGATATGTGGTCCGTCTGGCTTCAATTCTTCTTTTGATGTCGTTCTTTTACTGCTTTTTTTGTTATTAGATTGATAAAACAGACCAGCACTTTTTCACTTTTATGATCAGGGAGTAGATATGTTACATCTTTATAGATGAGCCGAGCCTTTAATGATTTTTGCCCAGACCCAATACATTTCCTCTCTAGACAAAGCGTCAATATCAGCCTGACGATGGAGGATTAAAGATTTATATGATATAAATTAAATATCTCCGGCTGTACCAGACAATGCTTTCATTCAAGGGCAAACGACGAGCCGCTGACCTACCGTGACAGTGGACGCATTCGATTTAGAGAAAGCCGGTGTAAAGTTCACGCTATGAATTAGGGATTTACTCTTTTATTTCATTCTGCCTCCACAGCCTAGACTGAAAACACAGTCAGATCTCCAAGACGGGTGTCGACAAGCTTAAAAAGAAGAGAATTCAGCAATAATCTGATAATAACTATAACAGATCAAATGTCATGAAGAAAATTAAATTCAATCCAAGCAAGAACCAACATAGTGAAGCCAACATGTAATACAGTGAACCCAGAACTCATTTGCAGAATATTCTTTATACATTAATATACTAATATACATTTCTTGAATGTATTTTTCATTGCGATATGTATTTCTTCATGCATTTTAATGCTAAATTATTAAGTAACATACATTTTAACATAAATTCAGCTCGATTTCTCTATAAAGGAGGAAAACGAGGCTTAGGGATGGTGACAGTGCTGTACACGGAGGTGGGAGGATTGAAAGCAGTCGACTCGAGAGCTCTATTTATTCCAGCATCGTAACAGTTTACCGAGTGTAGAGCCATCGCGAGGGTTTTACTGAGCTATTTTCATTTGGCTCTTCTACAAGCGATAAGATGCCGCACAAACGCATGAGGGGCCATTCAAAGAGCCATAAATCATCGGCTGTGCAGTCATTATCGTCTTCAATACAAATTATTCTTCATTAGTGAGTACCCATGTATTCTATTGTATGTTTAATAAAATTAAATAACAGTGTATGTACCCTACTTATACCGGAAAAAGAAATCGGGCTTGCGTGAACGACTTATAAATTATTTTAAAAAATCATACATTGTGATTTTGTGGACGTGCACGTAAGATGAAAATTTCAGACCCCTGCATGATTTCTAAGTGGGAGATCTTGCAGAGTCGAAGGGTGTTCAAATACTTATTTTCCTCACTGTATAGAGACAATTCAGCATGTTCTCTAAAGCATGGATGTGTTAAGTACGTTATGCTAAACACTTAAGTCATTCCCTTAACATTTTCTTTGGGTTTATACTAAGGGGAATAACTTAACGGCTACAACCGCACTGCTCGTAATTGACATTCCACTTGACCCTTCCTCAAAACTAAACAAGCCGAGCGATATCTTCTTGAATAGTTTAAGTTAAGATGGAATACCGCATGGCCAGACTCTTGACGGATCTTCCAGCAACAAGATAGGACACGTCTAACTGCTGGAAATGTCCCACAGTAGCTGGAAGAACTTCATCTATGCACTGCAGCATGGCTCCAGGTACATATGATGACCTAGCAAGACATTGTGCTGCTGGACAACGCATTAATTCTGGACATCAGCTGGTGCCCATGATAATGTTACTCGATTTTAATAACATGTGACTGTCTACTTACTTTTGGCCTGGTAGTCTCATTTATTGTTGCACACTTGTTTACACGGCTGCCTCTGCACGGCTGTCAGAGTGAAAACTCAACCCAAACATGTTAACAAATGATTTCCATTCCGGCTTCCCTTCCCAGACTTTCCCCTTTTCATTTATTTCCTCCTTCATGGGTCCCAGCTGGGACGTCATAAAAGTATCGAAAACATCCCCTTCTTCAGCGTTTTGACTCACCATAAACACCCATCTCATCATACCTACAAAGCGTCTTTCAAGCATCTTCCGATCCTTCCGGCTCTGTGTGGAAAGGCGCCGGGGTGTGCACAGACTACAAACAGACTTTTGCTTTGAAGGAACATCCCTGGAGATTCTTTTGCCCCTACGGGGGAATTTTGCAGAAAAACAAGCCTGAGAACCTCTCGGCCTGTGGGTAGTGAATCAACAAATTTACATTTTCAGCATTTAAGTGTCTTTTTGTTTAAGTTTAAGTTTAAAATTTGAGCAATTCAGGGTTAAGAGCCTTGCTTAAGTCATTGGCCCAACAATCAGAATTGGTAGGGTTGAACCAGCAACCATCTGATTTCTAGTCCGGTACCTGACTACTAGGCTACTTAACTCTAGGCAAATGCTAGAAACCTACACAATACTCACAGTAAATGTTTTTACGTCATTTGTTAACAGAAGGTTAATATACATTTCACAATTGTGAGAATGAATGGGGTGCCTGGGGAGCAGTTAGAGGTTAGGTGCCTTGCTCGAGGCCACTTCAGTTGTGACCTGTCGGCTCTTCATGATCACAAACCCGGTTCTCTAACTACCAGGCCACGGCTGCTTCAAATGAAGAAGAAAAAATAAAGGTTGTTCATATTGGAATAAGGCTGCAACATGAAATGTGAGAGAAGTGAAGAGCTGTGAAGCCTTTCCAGACGCTCTGTAAATGTTATTCTGATCTAGTCTAATATTTATAAAATACCGTGCCGTTAATCAAATCAAAAGAGCAACAGCAATACACCGACTCTCCATCTTCACGCCCAGGCCGGGACAATATGTTGTGGTGTAATCTTCATCATGGAGAGAATGTTGTGGGAGGAAGTGATGAAATAAAGTGGCTCCTCGTCCTCCGTGACGGGAGCGTCGAAGCTGAATAGCCGGTTGATCATAATTGCAAGCAAATCAAAAGAAATGACCGGCGTGAAAGGCAGACGGGTGCCACACACACCCACTCGATCATGGCGCTTTAATCACGGCCGCCGGCAGCACAGACTCCCTCCGTTCAGAGTCCATGTATGTGCAAAATCATCTTCCCTTTGTGTCCAAACCGGACGCCCAGTGGGTGCCGAGACGGCGCTGGGGTTATAATCTAGAGGGGCGGAACACGAGACGAAGCTCGATGTGGAGATAATGGAAGGGAAGTTAATGTTTAATCCGATCAGAGACTGTCGCTTTATGTAAATAACACGATGGCAATAAAGGTCATTGTATATGTAAAGCATAGAACACATGAGATATGTTCCGGTACACTGGCACAGCTTAAACACAGAAAACCTTTCTATGGTTTGGAGATTTATTAATCCGTTAATAAAACAAGCAACGCAGTTTCACGTTACACACAACAGCTGGAACGTACATGAAACTACAAATAGTGCTTAGTGTGCAGCACCGTCGCCTCACAGCGAGAAGGTCCCGGGTTCGATCCCCGGGTGGGCCGATCTCGGTCCTTTCTGTGCGGAGTTTAGCATGTTCTCCTCGTGTCCGTGTGGGT
>JAYDZG010000028.1:2937291-2952646 GCA_034509265.1 Microcambeva bendego | reverse complement strand
CCCGGTTACACGGCTGAGTAAACCTACAGGACGATTCGGCGTCTCTGATTAACCTGGTAGCATGTCTTTGGACCGTGTGAGGAAACCGGAGTACCCGGAGGAAACCCACGCGGACACGGGGAGAACATGCAAACTCCACACAGAAAGGACAGAGATCGGCCCACCCGGTTGGCATTTAGCCTAATCCGTGTGTTAGTGTGTCTTGTCCCGTGTAACTCTCTTCCCCCGTATAGCCTTGAGCTCAAAGTCCACACTGATTCAGACCCTCTGATGATATTTATGATGTCAAATGACTAGTAAACGACATTTTCTTCCGTATTAGAGCAACATTAGCAGCAGACCGGGTCCAGAAATGGCTGCATTGTATTCCAAATGAGCGCCGATACACCAGACCTCTTCTTTTTTGACAGACCGAGCTCAGGGTAGTTGGTATGAAATATTAAAATGCAGGTTCATAGACACATCTGCATTATTTATGGGCTTAAAATGAAAAAGGAGAAGAAATCTGAATGGTCAGCCGAATGAAATCTGAATTGTGAATTATTATCTTTTTATTTCTTGGGATCTTCATTATTGATGAAGTGGTTTCGGTCTGACCTTAAAAATGTTATCCTTTCGCCTGCATCTGAACGTATGTGGCCTAACATTAAGTCTGATGAATTCTGAATGTTTGATTAGGTTCATTTATCGTATTTTGATATTTTAATATCATAGAGTCTGGTTTTCATAGATGTTTAAACATATTACCTCACTAAAGCTGTATCAAATAGGCCACATATAGGCACAACGATTGGCTCAACTGTGGCTGTGAAGTCTGGGGGGATTCTTAATGGCATGAGTCTCTGACTCTCTTTAGTTAAAATATCAATATTTATTTATTACTTTTTCACTTCGTCACACTCCTTTATGTGCTCCATCAAAACCATCTACCTATCTCTGTATAAAAAAGCAATGTGCTTAAACTAATCGCAGACATATACAGAGCTTTGCACGTCCAACGTACGATACCGACAGAATGAGCTTAGAATCTCACCTACAGATTCACTCCAAATACTGCAAGTCCATAGAAGCGTAGCGTGCAGCGGTCTAACGGACCTCGCTGAAGCTTAATGAAACGATCTTAAAGTAAAAGTTTTGCCGCATTTGCGTTTGCACTGACTGAGCTCAGGTGGGAATATTGTATTCCGAGAACTTCCCAGCATAATGAAACAATATTGGCATGTAACATGGTGCTCGTGCTGCTGTGTTATAACATCGACACCCTGTCATGCTGTTATACTTTATTCTATGATGTAATAGAATGATTCTGTTATATAATTAGATGTTTATATGTTGACACCTGCACCAAGAAAAGAATGCATACATAGTACTATAGAATAAAGATTCTGACTCAGGCTTTGTCTCTGATGAATGAATGAACGAATGAATAAACACATTTTAGTTTAGAGACGCTAAGCATCACACAGATGTAATTATTAGTGTGATAGTTATTAAATCTATTTAATAGCGTCGATGTTCTTCGCGGTGTACGCTTGCTTGTGAAATTACAGCATGCAGTGCCGGCAAACATTCTTTTTTTGCACAATAATAATAATAATAATAATAACAAAGAGAAATCATGTGAAAACGTGCAGTAATGTGACACTTATTCGTAAAAAAAAACTGTACAATAAAATGAAGTGTTGAACATCGCATGAACTCGTTTCCTCTTCAGGCTCTTCATCTTTCTACTTAAATTGACAGCATTTCGGAAGGAGCAAATAAATCAGGGTGACGAAGTGAAAAGCAAAACTGATAAACGATGCACATTCAGATTTTTTTTTACTACACTTGTGACTATCACAAGCGATCAGAACGGATCCAGATCTACGACGTGTTTGATCGCTGTTCTCGGCTCTGCGTGACAGACGGCGCCGGGAATAAATAATTGTTCCCTGTCTGCTTTCTTCCTACGTCTCTTAAGTTGATTGATTTCAAAGCTTTTTTTGTGCATTTCTCTTCATTTTTCTCTCAAACCTGTCATATCTGATTACCGCAGTGCATTTCAGTGTTCTCTTGGGCTACTGACCTTCACTCTGGATTGACGATGGCCGTGACTAACACACGCCCCCTTCGATACGCGCTATAGCTGACGGCAGTCTTTTTAGCTCACAGGGATCCGTATAGCGCACAGAGGATCATTCTGTCAATCAACCACCAGAGGTCCTAACTGCAGCAATGATAATGATGCCCTTCATTGTCCCTATCGGTGGCCTATCTGAGATAGCTCTGGTGACGTTGTATATTTTATTGCTCCGCCATTCAGGCGCCGATTTGAGATCTTCAAACAAAACGATATCTTAAAACAAATCTTTGTGTCTTTAGAATACTGTCAGGACCTTAAAAGACAGAACGGATTCTACACAGATTATACAGAAGGGAAGGTCGTTTGTTTCCAAGCTGACGCAAGACACAAGCAAGCTTAGATTAAAAAGGCTAAACTTTTACTCACGGTACATTTATCAGTACTTTTACTTCTCGCTTTTACGGCGCGCCATCCAAAGTGTCTGCAATCAGAAGATGTGGATGTCACACCTATCAGAATGCAGAGTTTAGATTTTTATTAAATAAATTAAACTGAGTAGTTTGTTTTATTTCATACCACTGACGGATTAAATTTGGGATGCGAGTGTTGTCGAAAGTTTTCTTTGTCTCAGGTGAGTGATTCATCATTTACAAAGCGGATTTATTAATGTATAAACAGTTTTAGTGGTTCCATTTGTAGATGAGAATAGATGACACACGTCGACAGGTTACAGGCTGGAATAATAACACTGACCCCCATGGGTGCTCTGAGATCTAATAAATCAGACCCTTCACTTCCTTCCCTCACTCACACAGCATTATTACATTATACCAGTTTATTTATCAGTATATATCAGTTTCTCTTACAGGAAACATCTCCACATCATGTGTTCCTGGATTGCATTAGCCCTTCAGGTACAAACACACTCGTGAGACGGACGCATGTGGACACAGATGCAAAAAAATGAAATAATAGATAAATGGAATTCGGACTGCCATAACAAATCTGGAATTATTATGGGCATCAAAGCATAACCAGTCATGAGCTCACACAGCACTCATAGACTCTGAGGCTAGGTTATGGAAACATCTAGATGCTTTTCTGCTGGATCAAAATATTATATAGAAGAATGACTTCATTTGCCAATTCTGTCTCATCTCAGCTTGTTTGGAAGCCAGGTGCAAGGTAAGCCATTGTATGGCGTCCCTGGACATGCCCGTTGCAACAAGGCAAGCAAACCAAGCAATTGCCTAGGGCGCCGAGCTGCTAACTATCTAACTAATGCTAACTCACCATATCTTTTCTTTCTCCCTCAAGTCGCTTTGCTTGAATGCCTAAGCTACCTTCCTAAGGATGCCTCTACTGATCCATTAATATTAAATTAATCACTAATGAAGAAATATTTGCACTTTGTTAATAAAGATTTGAAAGCATGTTGGATTTTATAGTTATACTATAGTGTGCATTCTCTTTATATGTTGCTTCTTATGGCATAATGGTGTTTTTTTGTCCAAATGTAAACATTACTATGGAAGCAGTATATGAAATGTTCTTGTAGTCTTTGAGTAGCTGTGGCTTTGAAGCGAATGTTTTGAAGGGGCGTAGGTCAAGGGAGGGAAGGGGCCCCTTGGGGTCCATTTAGCTTGGGGCCCCAAAATGCATTGAAACAGCCCTGCTCCTGGACTACACAGAGTTAAGGACCCAACAGTGGCTGCTTTCATAGCAGATCTTAGACTCAAAGTCTCAACTACACACTGATGATCAAGCTCTGCCCTTCAATAGCAATGAAAAGAAACATTCCTCTTCGGTGCTGCTATATATATACAGAGAATAGGTTGGGATATATACGCTCCATTTGTGGAACGTAGTCTGCTTGGGCTGTCACCAATAACAAATGGATAGAGTCGGACAGAAAATTAAGAATTCCTGCTTCCAAATCCAGAACAGATGGCTTCTAAAGGCCAACCTTTCCATCCCAAATTGGTCATTTGTTCTGGTTTCACATTCAAAATGAATCTCTCATGTCCATGCAAGATCAAATTCACAACCCGGTGAGTTTGTATAAGCAAGGTCCAAATCTGAGAGCGAACAAGCATCACGTTTGTCATGACCTGGTGTTTTCTGTGCATCCGGTACAAAGAAAGAAATAAACATTCACTGGGTATGAAAGGCCTGGAACGGGTGTGAGAAAAGCTCTTTGCACGTTACATTCAAAAGGCCTGGACAAGCAATTCCACCGGTGTGGATGAGAAAATATTATGCAGCCGAACCGATCCTTTCAGCTTCAGCGTTTTATTTTATTTTTTTCCCAAACCTTTTTCTTTTAACTTCCTCCTAGTGAGAATAAAAAAAAATAAATAAAAAATTGAATTTCTTTTTGGTTTGAGTGCACACAAGATGAAATGGCAGATAGTCCTGGTTTCTCCAGGTTGTGTTGAGTGGAGTAAGAAATTCTCAACACACTGTTTCTATCCAGACTACAGAAGAGAGAAAGAGAGAGAGAGAGAGAGAGAGAGAATGTATTCCCTCGATGCTGCTTTTTTAATGCCAGAGGTGGATCGAGTACTAAAAGATTGTACTTGAGTGAAAGTACCTTTGCTCTGATTAATTTGTATTCAAGTACAGGCAACGTCACGAGTCAAGAGTAAAAAGTAACTTAAGTAAAATGTACACAGAATAAACCTTACTCAGATACTTTTTTAACAGAAGGGGGGGGTGTGAGTAATGCAAACAGGACAAGAAGGTCCTGGGTTCGATCCCCACGTGGGTCGATCTAGGTTCTATCTGAGTCTGCATGTTCTCCCCGTGTCCTCCCACAGTCCAAAGTCATGCAGCCAGGTCGATTGGAGACACTGAATATCCTGTGATGGACTGAAGCCCCGTCCAGGGTGTTACTGTGTGCCTTGCACCCGTTGAAGAGCCGAGACAGGCTCCAGCGCCACTACCCGGCCTAAGATGAACTAAACGTTGATATATTTAAACATTTAGGGACGTGTAATGTGTCATTTGGTCCAGGCCATCCCATAAAACCTCCAAGGTGTTTTTTTTTTTTGAGGGTCGCCACAGATTTTAAAAGATTTTACTTAATATTTTACTTAAGTCTTACTTAAGTTGTGTTAGTAATGATTTATTTATTAAAGTAATTCATCTAACAATCATTAGATCCTAAAAAGGGGTCATTGCAAACGCTGAGAATACTTGTGCACATGTGATTTTATTATTTTTAATATTTTATTGTCATTATGGGGTATCGTGAGTAGTCCGTTTTAGAATAAAGCTGTGACATAACGAAGTGCGAGGAAAGTGAAACGCTGTGAATACTTTCTGGACGCAGTGTGCACACAGCTGAGCTGCACTAAAAGCCAAACAGATGGGATTTCAGATTGTATTAACACTGAAAAATACCCAAAACCTTCTGGGAAGGCCGACCAAAAAGAAACTAGCATATTAGCTCACACGGAGGCTTAAAAAAGCTGAGTATCGCTGTGCTGTCTTCTCCTGCACACAAATCCAATTTCGAGTTAATTAAACTCATATTCATTTCTGTCCTACTGTTGAGGCTAATCGAAAACTCTGGAGAGCTATTTGTCACCTTATGAAAGAACCTGCTGGGATGTAAGCCACATTCCACAGAAGAATGATATATTTAGCCATATCCAATATATGTTTCCATTTTATTAACTGTCCGGAACTACTGCACACAGCGACACTGCAGTCTTCGGTAATATTTACCATTTTATTGCCTCGATAAAAATAAAGTTTAATCAGATCCTCTGGACCCCAGAGGTTGTTGAGCAGAGGTCACTACAGTGTTATTTAAATATGTCATTTTATTCTAATTATTGGTTTTTTACTAATAATGGATTTTAAACAATCATTGAATCAGAAAAAGTACTTCCTAACATTACACATATGCTTATTTAGTTGGTGAGCCTCTGAAAGTTGTTACAAGCATAAGTTCTGTAGACGCTGATGCATGGTTGCCAGATTGGGCGTTTTTTTTTAATTGTAATTATTTATAACTATGCTAGGAAAGACACTTATTTTGTCTATCCTGTCATGAAAATACATTTGAATAACCTGCTAAGCTACTGATTGCTGATCTGTATATTTTAAGAGATTAACTTGTACGTCAGGGTGGTTTAGCTGGTTTATTAAAGTTTTACAAAGCTTTTGAAGATCCCATCCAGGTATTTGCAGCTCAGCAGACTCGGTGGCTAATTTTGTCTGCAAGATTTCTAACCGGTAGAAAAGCTGAGATTCGAACCGAGGCCACGTCGGCGCAAGAAAGTTCTCACCAAGTTCTCCTTCAGACATGTTTGGCCCTCGGCAACATAAATATTCACCCAACCCTTTCACAGCAATATTTCAATTGTCAAATCTTCCTTGCAGCGTCATTCTGAAAATAAGCAGCACACTAACCTTCCTCCAAAACCTTGGTACAATAGGTCAAGTTGTCAGGTCACTGTTTTTCCTACTAAAAAGCATATGACATGTTATAATGTGCGATATGAGACAACAGAGAGCCTGCACTGTTGAGCAGCGGAGGTTTTATGACGAGCATTAAAAACACTCGCTGCACTTGTTATTTTTTAGCTTTTACTGAACGTTGTTCAAGGGAGCATCGGCGTAAGGGTTAGCATTCCCCCGATCCAACTCGTGTGTCAAATTTAGAGTAAGTGTGAATGTGAGAATTTGTCTCAGGAACAAAACTTGCTTTGGGACTGTGGTAGCCTAAAGGGAAGAGCTTAGATAAGATCAGGGTTTGCAAGACATTCTCAATAGCAGCAAAAAAGGCTGTCGGCAAGCTAGTGAAAGTGTGTTTCAGTTATTTTGTCCATCTAGACTATGTTTCCTCATCTCCTAGTCTCATGACGGCCTGAAATGATTTACCGTAGGAAATGAGAGCACGCCGTGAGGGGGCAAATGCTTCCACGGTGCCCTATCAGCACCCTCTAAATGAATCGAGTGCACTTTTTGTAGATGGCGCATGTATACACTTTG
This sequence comes from Microcambeva bendego, assembly GCA_034509265.1. NCBI lineage: Eukaryota > Metazoa > Chordata > Actinopteri > Siluriformes > Trichomycteridae > Microcambeva > Microcambeva bendego. Next base: position 2,945,577 of record JAYDZG010000028.1, on the reverse strand, counting down.
AAAAATGCGTCCGCATTATGGACTTAATACAGCACTGTGTGAGATTGTCTCGGCTTGCTCATGCTCCTTCTCGCATTTGTCTAATTATGCGACGGCGTGAGACCTCGCCATGCTGTGCATAAACAATCGTATCTCCTCTCTGACCAGTGAGGACTGGAAATCTAAATTAGGACAAATCGAGGACGGCTTCATCTGATTTAATCTAGCAAGGTAAGCACAATAAATCTCACCTGCGCTAGTTTGCTGACAGCCCATGTGTTTGGAGTCTCGAACTTGGCACAGCTATTGAGAATGGTTTAGAAACCGTTATCTTCGTATTATAATCGTTAATTGTGTTAAATAGTGTTCTATTACATCTATCTATCATCTAATCTATCGTCCAATAAGGTGTCTGCACAAATTTGATTGGCTGGGTGTAGAGTTTCGATAGCAGGTTTGGAAGGAAGGAAAGCAAGTTTAGGACAGCATTGACATTTACAATTTCAGCATTTAACAGATGCCTTAATCCAAAGCGACTTACAGTACAGTTACAGTATACAGTCTGAGCAATGAGGGTTAAGGGCCTCGCTCAAGAGCCCAACAGCAGCATCCTAGCAGTGGTGAAGTTTGAACTGGAGTCCTTTGAGTTACTAGTCCTGTACCCTAACCACTAGGCTACGTCACTTGAGTAGTTTTTTAAGGTATCTATACTTTACGCGTGTATATCTGTCACTTGATTCATTTATTATTTATTATATCTCTTTATTTAGATTTCTTTAGCACACAAGAGAGAGTGCACACTGCAAAATTTCCCAAATGACTCTTTTCAAATGAATCAGTGGAATCTAATTCTTTTGTTACCTTTGGGTGGCATTTCAATGTTTCTCCTGATTGGCTGTAAATGTAAAAGTTACAGTGAAGTGAATGAATTTCAGCTTTTTACGGGGAAAGTGTAAATGTTTTCATTAGTTAGGAGCACAAGCACATTTAAATACGGATTTATATAACCTGTGAGTATATAAAATGGCCTACAAGGAGAAAAACAATATATACGAGATATACATTTGGTTTGGAATGTCAGGTCCATGATATAAACACAGCAATTATACATTTAAAATGTAATTATTTTACTTTTGTACTGGTGCCACCTCATGAAGGAAAGCAGTTTGGAAGGAAGAGAGTTTGGAAGTACGGAAGGCCGGCAGTTAAGAATGAAGGCAGTTTGGAAAGAAGAAAGGCAGCTTAGAGGCAGAGAAGTTGGAAGTGTAGTTTGGCCGGAATGTAGGAAGTTTGGAAAGAAGGAAGAAGGTTTGGAAGGATGTAGAGATAGATGGACCAATAATCTGGCAACCTTGTTTAATTACCCGGAAACAGATAGGATTTGAGTAATGCATGGTCTTGTCCACTCTCTTACTCTTCACTGTAAGCATCTTCATCTTTACTCGACCTGACTAGCGCCTGTGTCAGACTCCTGGTCTCCAAGAAGTTGTTTTGACTCGAGATCAGATTTTTATTTGCTCTCTGGGGCCGCTTCTACAAGACTGGCTCATTTCTTCCCCTGTGTTTTAAACTTTAATGTAGGGCCTGGCATGAAGACAATGCAGTGAGTCAGTGTTGCGGCGATTAAAATAGGAACATACGCGGTGGACCAGCAGACGAGGCACAAATGCTTACACTTTAAAATAAGGGTTATGGGCTGGATCACTGCTATTACGCTTTATTTATATATGCTAATCTTCCCTTGGGATTCCTGTAGTGCAATATAATGCTGATGGTATCCGAGATAACGATGTACTGTACACCCATATGATGACACCCGATTATCACATTTATAGCCATCCGAGGTTGGTCCGTGCTGCACTGATCAGTCTGTCTGTCATTTAGCCACACTAATTACGATAAGTGCTGATGCTGGGTGACAATGCTGAGGTGTCTCACCCTCAGTTTAGTTGAGCCAGTTTGTCTTCTGCTCCTGGAAACCCCAATCCTGTCCAAGGGGGGTTGTTGGACTGAAACAGGCTTCCTTTACAGTCTGGACTTACGGGTCTGTGGCTACTCTAAAATTAAGTTGGCTTTCCTTAACGTCTGAGGAAGAGGTGAGAAGAAACAAAGTTCAAGTACTGTATTAGGTAGGTTTTTTTTTAAGTATCTATACTTTGCTTGAGTATTTCTATCACTTAATACTTTTTACTTTTTCCTTGGTGCAGATTTTTGATATCTCTCTTCACTGGCTGTAAATGTGTTAGTGACACCTTAGTTTTACAGGGAAAGCCAAGATAATAAATTTGCATCCATTCGTTAGGAGGACAAACAATTAAATATGGATTTATATATTCTGGAAATATGACATTTAAGAAGAAAATTGCCTTAGGAGAAAAAAAACACGGATATAGATTTGGTCTCGAAGGTCAGATGAGCAGCAGGTGAGGTTTTTATGATATAAACACTGTAGGCATTTAAAATGGTCGATTCTCATGCCAGTTAAATTAAGTGGCTAGATGTAATATAAGAATAAGCTAAATGTTTTGCCCAAGGTCGAATCTTGACCACATAGACCACATTTGAACGCTTTGTTTGATGGTGCGTGCATATCTACAACTTGTTGAATAAAATGATATCCTGTACAATTTTAAATGATTTTGTCTTTTTCTTGGAGTACGTTTATATTTCTACTCAAGTGAAAAAATATCGACTTTTACTCGAGTAATTATTTTACCACACTACTGCATACTACTACTTAAGTACGGAACTTGAGTTCTTCTGCCACCTGTGGGTACACCATTGCATACTGGTCCACGTTCTGCTTTTGAAAAAAACCCATTAAAGGAACTGTAGCAATGACAGGATCTAGGAGAACGTGAATGGAAGTGAAAGGGTCTGTTAGGAAGGAGATGCCCTGGCTCAGATTTGAGAAGAAACCTACATCCTAATATGTCCAGAAGTTACATCAGCTCAGTGTTGCTAGTCGACAGCCTCAAGGAGCTGAAGTCCTGAACGCTGCACTTCCTCCAGGCATGAGCGTCTTAGAGACGAGAAATATCGAATGGGTCGAGTTCACCACTGGAAGGAAAAAAAAGGAACCAATAAATAAATAAATAATAAAATGCTGAATAAATATTATTATTAAGTTTGAAATACTTACATCTGCTAATATGACACTCAACAAACAAACCCTGCACAGCCTTGTTAAAATTTAAAACACTTTCATTAGTGTGCTGTAACACATATACACGCTTAATGAACACTACGGGGCAGCGAGCACACATGCCTGGGTGGCTTGTTCAAGGGCACTGCAGCCAAGACCTGTCGGGTCTGGGAATCAAACTGGCAACCTTTCCCATCACAAGCTCTCTAACCACCGGGCCACGCTGCGCTCTCGGCTTCCACCCCTTGTCGTTCTTCTTTTTGTGTATTTTGAGACACTTAAGTGTAGATAAGTTGAACAAGGAGTTGATGAATCAAGGAAATTGAGAGACTGAGAGATTATTAAGAAAACTTTAATTAGTTTTATTCTCAAAATTAATTTAGAATTCAATTTAAGTCATGGATGATCATTCTGCACAACCGTGCATGATTAGTGCTGCAGAAGAGCACTACACATGGGTTAAAAATCAGCCCCAATTTGCCTCAGCACAAAGGCGTTATAAGTCGTATTATGTCTCAAGGTATTGTTACAGGTGACTTGAATTTAATGAGCATTGCTCAGTGTCACATTGCTCTGCTAAAGAAAACAGCCACTGGGAGATGTCAAAAAAGAGGGGACGTTAAATTCCTAGACCTAGAGGAGGAGGACGATGGTTCACAATGTTTCTGTCATGTGTTATGTGGAGAGGTTTTTTCTTCTTGCCAACAATAGTGGATTTACAAGCTCGTCTGACTGAACGGTGTCATCCAGGTTTCAGCCGCTTCTAATTTATGGGACATCGGCTTGCAGAGTTCGCAGATGATTTCCGAACGAGCGCCAACATTATGTTCACGTCACCTTTCAGACGGCTCTGATGCCCGAATCAAACCCACGTCCCAACCATCCATGTTGCTGTGCAGCTTCTAGCCAAGTCTGCCCTCATGCGCCATATCATTTGTAGTTGTACGCCGATATTCTACGACATATAATTGGTTCCTAAAGGCATCGTTGGATTCGGTGCAACTTACTGAACACATTCGGGATGGACTGGAATGTCGACGAGCCTTCTACTGTCGACATGCTGTCCTAAGAATATATCACAGCATCAGTATGATGGCACATAAGCTCCGAGATGGGACGTCCAACAAGCTAATGACCCAGAGTCGTTATACTTTAGTCACTATTTGTAGCTTTTAACAGTGATACGCACCAAGACGGAGCAGTGGGATGTTCCGCTAGCATGCCGAAAGGAATTTTGATGGTGAAGCATTTTTAATGAAGCTCAAGGACCAGTGAAGAACTTGACATCTGATTTGATGAGCTCGAAAAACATTACTGAAAGGAAACTGCAATCTTCTGGTGCTTTCTGGATCTGCGAGAGTTCCGCGTTCAGACATTTAACAGCTGCACACGCAGCATTTTTTAATTGCGATATCCCAGGACGGCGGACGAGGCAAACTTATAATGGCGGTTATCATCTTCAGGGGAATTCGCTACACACACACACACACACACACAACGAGCTAGAGAGATCCGGAATTTCCCCGGAGACTCCAACGCGTACTGAGCACGGATAATTAAAATGCATAATCAGATGCATTGTATAGGGACACGCCTTTCATTTTTTTATTTATAGATGTTTTTCAGACGCCACAGTTCCTAACAGGTGTAAGATTTTGTGAAGTCTTAATTCATTCTGACCTTATACTGATTAGGAGTTTTGTCAGATAAGATTATGGGATTATTTCCCATCTCTTGTTTACCGCTGTTCCTTCCTTGGACCACTTGTGATAGTCAACAACAGTTAAGCTCACCAATATTTCCTGCTTCTATTAATTTTGAGGATAACATTTTCACTCACTGCTTATTATCTTTTTATATATATATATATATATAATTTGTAAATACCTCATATTTACATTTATGTTTATTTCTTCTGTTCTATATATTTAAATTTATATTGGATGTAAGCTGGGACCGTGTTTCACAATTCCGTTCCACGTCATGCACCACATGTGATGCGAATGACAATAAAGTCTCCTTGAATCCTTGAATCCTTGAATTACATCCCACCCACCAACAGGTACCAGAATGAAGAGGTAATCAGTCTTATTCACTTCATCTGTCAGAGGTTAAAATGTTTTGCCTGGCTGGTGTATGTACGTGATCCATGAGCATTGGTTTCAGTCACATTAGCTATTCCAGTCGTTGCTGCAATAGCCAGATTGAGGTGGCACATCTGTCCAGATTTTTATTAATAAACCGGATCGATCCAAATCATGACATCTTTCATTCAAGTACACGACCCTCACCCCTATATTTAAACATGTCTTTGACTGGATCTAAATCTTTCATTCTTTGATTCACTTGGTTCTGCAGACACTTTTAATAATGTCAAATCCTTTGGCGTCTTCCCGTTGATCCTCAACAGCACAAAAATGGTCCCTTTTTATATTTAAAGTCCCAAATCTGAGACAATGCAATATAGAAATAGTTTCAGGGCTGACTAGATGTGTCCAGACACTATTTCTCTCTCCAATCCACTTTATGCTTTCATAATGCAGAGCCTCATGAATATTTAACGGGTTCATAAGGAACGCAGGACAGATTCCCACCAGTCTTCGTCCCCTCAGAGGCTTTTAAGACCCCATGCCCGACTGCTTCGTGTAGGCTTCGAATCGGCCTCTCTGCACCTCACAAACAGGCGCTCCGGTCTACTTCTTTCATATCAATCAGCCGGACCGGCAGGGTAATTATCTCTGAATTTCACACCTGATGAAACAATAAAAAGACGGGGACTGAATCCCAGACCCACCGGCTACCCACAGCGATGCGAGTTCCAAGAGAAGGTTAAATAATTTCACGTTCAAAAAGAAATGAACGGGTCTCGAGACGAACCGAAGGCGGCTGGTTCCCTAAATACCTATTTGGGTCGACAGACAGCCTTGAGAAGCAGTCCAGGTCTTTAAAGCTGGCCTTTATTTCTTGAGAAGTCATGATTAAACAGTTTAAATAGCTCATAATGAAGACGTAATTCCCCCCCCGTGTCCCAGATCAAAGGTTGGCCTGCCGCTTAACAGTGGGATGAAAAGAACATTATTAAGGTTTCACGTTGTCGTTCAGAAAGACAAAGGAGGAAAATACGCTTCCACGTTGCTTAATTAAGACGTCGGGCGAATCGTTAATTGCTGGCTTGTGCCTCGGCTACTTCATCGACGATTTACTCGGGAGTCCCGCGGCACTCAAATGGATTTCAATTCGGTTAGCGCGTGTTGCGTCAATGCATATGTTGGTGTGGATGCTGCATTGCATAAAAAAGACTACGGCCTATTAAACACGAGAAGCCAGTTTATTTAAGCATCTCCTAAATCCACAAAATCATACAGCCAAGATTCAGCCATGATTACGATATTTTGGATCTACACTCTCCACAAAGTGATGTCGGTAGACCGTGGCATGACTTACCCTGTGAGTTATTAATATTTAAACCCTTGTTTAACTTTCTACACTCTTGTTGAATGAATGTTATGTAGTTCGTGATAACGTGGGTCCATTCAATGAGTACATAGACTAATAAAATTGGTTTTCAAGTAGCTATTTCATCTCAAGATTAAAAAAGCCCATTCATCTCACTTGAAGATAGACTACGGTATTGTAGCACAATTACACATTCGCATTATTAGGCGATCTTTGAGCCGACCTAGAGAAAGGAATGATTAGTAAAATAATTAGTCTCACGTAAAATGAGATTTTACAAAGATTTCCACAGACATTTTGTTCACTGTTGAGTGAATGAATGGACTGGAAAAGAACCAAGAGGACCAAAGCTGTGTTTTATGTTTTAAACATGTTTGCAAGGTTCCAGAAGCATTTTGAAGAGATGCTTGGACAACCTGTTTGATTCAGAATAAGTTATTTTGGGGGTCCGATTCACTCCTAGTGCCTAGCTTGTGACTGAACCCACGTGGCACTTTGTCCATAAACACGTCAACTCATATTTCCTCGCTCCTCTTGACCCCTATGACCTCGCAGTTCTACTCAACCCCAGCAAGGGTCACCATGACCATCGGTTACTTTTCATTCAAACAAACTGTGTTTTCATTCTAATTTAAAATCACTACAGCAGCTATTTACGTGACCCACGTGGTCCCAGACCTCGATGTTTCATCGAGGGAACAACGATCCTCCTCGGACGCCGTCAGCTCGGCTCAGCATCAGCGTCCGGTGGCGTGTGAAGCACGTCGATACGTTCCGTCAATCCGTGCTGCACCGATAAATCCAGGATTGCAAGCTCATCCGTTTTCAGCCGCGGCGAGGCCGGGCATCAGTCAGACGGCGTGATAAATGACCGCGGGCATCAGTGAACCTGTCGCGCGGGTCTGATTAGCATTGAGCATGATGAGAATGCGGGTCGACCGCATGCTGATGAAGAAAGAATACGATACGGGGTGGCGACTGACGGCGGCGTATGATGAAGCACGGCGGTGTTATTGTCAATAATGATTCCTGGCTATTAAGTGCTTTCCTGTCCATGGAAGTGGCCGCTCAGAGGAACATGATCTGAATTCGAAATCCTCGAAGGTCTAAACCTCGTAATAGAAGAAGGACGTTAAAACTTTCGGTACAGACGGTTAACTGTGGAACTGTGGAACTGTGGAAAGTAGCAACTTCAATTCTCATCCATTCCCAGCAAGCTTTGAGATCCCAATATTAAATCTAAAAGTAGAGACTTGGTGGCCCAACAGCCCGTCAGAGCTCTGAAGTTCACTTCATTTAAACATCTGTGTTATTAGAGTCTCACTTAAACCTGAGGAATATCTCAGGCTCCTCCACAATCGGCGCTAAACTTTTTAAAGAGTGCGTCACACTGATGATTTACTTCACGCCTTTGGAAATTTCGAGGTTTTTAATTTGATTCTTAATGGAACAACACACACGTGTATAAATGTAATAGCACCTGGAAGGACAGGAGCCTAGGTAAGCGGTCACTGTGCCATGATTTATCGAATTCTTTTCTTTTAAATGAAAACAAATTGGATTAGTTTATCCTTGTCATGGAAATTACATTCAACGTGTAAGAAAATAAAAATACAGTTACAGCTTTTGTTTTTTTTATGGAATTAAAGATGTTTTTTTTCTATGCTACATTTCCAAACTTGTTGTATGTTAAACTCCAGCACGAT
>JAYDZG010000028.1:2916093-2930185 GCA_034509265.1 Microcambeva bendego | reverse complement strand
GATAAATAGGGAGGGGTGGAGAAAGCAATGGCAAACTACTCCACTATCATTGCAGAAATACTTCATGGATCGATGATGCATCAAGTGACGAGAGTCGGGTGCGACAGAACAGCAAACTTACCGAAAACTAGTTAACGTTAAGTTTCCTGTACAATCTCTTTTTTAGACTAGACTCTTTCTCGTTAGATGAGTTATGTGCGTCAGTATTGTATCTAAATGCTTCATGTTTTGTTTGCATGTTGTTATTGTCAGAGGGCTTATCCTAAAAAGTTACATCTTTTCATTGGCTGTATTTATTTTTTAAAGCGTTCTATTTTAGGTTCATTATTTGTTTAGTCTGTTTAATGCTTTAGCTAAATTTCAGAATTCCCTAAAATCCCTTTCCAGCAGGATGTAAGTTGTCTCAGATGAACATGAACTCAGCAGGACTGAGCTCAGAACTTTAGTCTCTCTCTTCATAGATGTTGTATACGAACAATGTTGATGAACTATAAATCCTAAGCTGCTTTTACTTACTACTACTATTGTTCACTTAAAAAGACATTTAAAGTGATATACATTTATACTTTTATTTAAGCAAAACACCTCTGGTAACATTACCTTGTCCATTTAGTGTAGAAATCCAGTATCTTTGGTCTTTTTATTATACGCGGACTCACTCGGTATGTTTCCTAGGTGGCGCTTTAATGCCAGGGTGACTATTTGCTCTTACTACCCCACACACTCTGGTAAAGTCCTCAATGATTTATAATCCTGCCTTGATAGCAGTGGCTACAGAAGAGGCTACATCCCTACCTCACTGTGGAGAATCAAGTGAGTGTGTGTGTGTGTGTGTGTGTTTTCTCACACTGTTCACTTTAACACCCTGGTTAGCACCCTGGTTTTGATAGACACTTAGTGGTCACCTAGTCGGTCAAGCTTTGGGCTATTAAATAGGTTGGAAATACGCTGCTATTCAGCCACTGCTGGGCCCTTGTTAAGCAAGGCCCTTGAGCAAGGCACTTAACCTGCTTAACCCAGGGGCATCACACAATGGAAGGCATCATATAACCCAGGGGCATCATACAAGGCATCATACAATACAATGCACTCTGCACCCCACGTAAACATGTTCTCACATAACAAATAAAGGCATTCTTGTCGTAATAAAGGTTCTGAACTAATAATGGGATACTGCAAAGGTTATTCTGATTTCGAGCTCGAGTACCTATTTACCCAGGTCACAGGAGGGGTTGTTTTTTGGGGGTCTTTTGGGAACCGTTACAATAACGCGTTGTAAAAAAAAAAATAGTGCAGGATGTATAACAAAAATGAAAGAGACCAAACATAGTGGTTTATGCATTGTATTTTTGTAAGTACTTACATACAAGTGGGGGGTACAAGGGGTTAGAATTCTTGTTCCAGGAGAATACACGGAGTTGTAACAGTGCTCTGTACATTAGTGAGGCAGCACAACACCACCGTTCCCGTGCTTTAGCAGGTTCCCACAGAGGCCAGCTCAATGCAATTCCACCACATCGTGTGACGTGGCCACGGCAAAGATCTAGTAGTAGCTCCTTTAACAGAAAAGTATATTTTTACTTTATGTGAATCTGGAATGATTAATCCTGGGCCGCTAGAGAGCAGAGTTACGATAACTAGAACATGTGAGTAACTCAGTAAACAAACGTCCATGAGCTGCTACTAGAAACTTGCAGGTCTTTTCAGTAGTTTTATAGAACAGTAGCACCCTATAGGCTGAACATTACTCATTTGGATGGTCAAAGTAGAGCTGAAAGAAATACATTCATCCTGAGCCACCATCGCTGAATTTGCTTAGGGTAAAAAAAAATCTAAGCTTTATATCTTATAAACACTGACGTCAAGTCCAGGCGATTTAGCCGTCAAAAATATCTGAATTGAACCGTTATGTAAATATAAAAATTATATAGGTTTGTATAATTCCATTGCGATAACTTTAATTATTATTTAATATATAAACCTCGGATAAAAAGATGGTTGTTCTGCTGTGAAATAGGTAACGGAAGCGAAAACTAAGAACGGGATGCCGCAAGGGTCGATAACGGGTCTGTTGTGATTTGGCTTGAATGCCGGTTTAAGCAGGGTGAACACTAAAATTAAACAAAAGTCTTTCCTTGTAGGAAAATTCACTAAAGGTATGATAAAATTAAACACCATGAACACTTCATGACTGCATTTCGCCCTGAATAAATACCATTCTTGGCCTCGACAATTCCCAGATTCCAACTTTACTGTAGTTTTACTCTAGTAAATGGCCATTTTAGTGCTTGCATGACGTTTACGGTGTGCTACAAAAGCTGTATAATCAATACTGGTTTAATGAAAGTTGTAAATACCAACTAAACACACACATTTGGTAAAAAAAATAACATGAAAATAATGCTGCAATCCCACCAGCACACACACACACACACACACACACACACACACACTGGCATTTACTAGTGTGAAAATTCTACATCGTGATGCATCATGAATTGAAGTCCTTACAAACAAGTGGTGCTCATTAAAAAAAAACTTGTGGGTATAAATAATAGTATGTACATAAGTTTGAAACTAATCGATGATTGTATGTATTCACAGAATTCCACAAGTGTTCGAGCAGCTTCTTGCGTTGTACATGGCATTCCCAGTTACGTTCTGTCACCGCATGGCTGAGATGTTAAAATAACTAAAATGTGGTTGACAGGGATGTACCTGGCAACCACAGACTGTCTCTGAGCGAGTAAGAAATGTGATGGGGATGGGCTTCGACAGACATGGTATGTACACGAGAGGGACACTCGGAAGGACTGGGTGTGGCACTGCATGCGCGTAATGCATGATAACATATGTGCTTTACCGCTATGTATGGATAGATAATTATCACAAGACAAAGATTTAATAAAATAACAGTGCCTCCGTTTGTCCTTTCATGCAAAAGGAGTCTGGAGATGTAAAGGTATTGATGTGTGACGTAACACCTGCTTCCTTCATTCTGCCAATATCAAGCTCAGGTAAGAATTCCAGTCTGGATAACCCACACCCCCCTGCTGTGACATTTATAGACGTGAACAAACAAGGTGTCAAGACAATCAAGGTTGTGATTAAATTCATTTCATAAGGCAACTGACAGTAGAGAGAACGTGAACGAACCGGTGGTGGTGGTGGGCGAAGATGGATGAAAACGTGACACACATACGCAAATGTGGCACAGAGACGAGGCTTAAAAGGGAAAAGTGATTTTCGATACCGGCAAGAAAAGTTCATTTCATTATATCTGACTTTAAAACACTCTCTACACTCTAGCCGACCCCTGTTAGACTCTTTCCTCTGAGTAAAAGGAGAATCTGCACTACAAAGGCCTCTTAGTTGGAGAAGGATACTTTGCTTGGGGGGGGATGGACACAGTGTCAAGACTTGAGGCGTTCCTCCAAGAAACGTCCCGTCCACCACAGGGCGGCCCATAACGCCTCCCGATTTTTTAGTGATGGAGCGCCTGAGGAATCCATTTTGACACTGAAAATTCAAAACTTTGTTTCCCTTGGATATTTAGAAGTCCACTTTGCCTGAGAAAAAAAAAAAAAAAAAAAAAAAAAGAGACAAAATAAAGCCAGTTGTGCTAGCAATTGGCCTATACAAGACCTAGACTCGTGGTTGGCTTCCCATCGAGCATTTTAGAAGGTCTGAAGTGTTCGTATCGTTTACGAGAGCGAAGTACCGTCCCGACGGAACAGGAGGACTGGACGTCGTCTCTGCTTGCGTGGAAAGACTTCATCGAGTGAGAAAAAAAGATCAGAAAGTAAAGTAGTTCTTTAATCATGAAACCGAGCCATGATCAGGCTATCTCTTTAATCCTGCGCATGTAGTCATGCAGTTCCTCCGGGTCCTGGAAGCCCATGTCCTGACACACCCACTGGATGTCGTCGTCATCTGCGACGGGGATGGAGTTGTAGGGCAGCTCATCTGCCGGTAGCGTGGTGAACGTGGTGAACTTGACCCGTTTGCGCTTGGACGTGGGCGAGCTGGCATCCTCGTTGTGATCCTTGTTGGAGCCGCCCGAGCTGCCATCGCCTCGTCCGTGGACCTGGCTCTGTACGCTGGTCTGGGAGCTGCCGCTGCTGTGGTGGTCGCCGTGACAGCAGGTCTGCGAGCCCTCTAGTGGGATGCTCGGACTCTCCGCCGTCTGGGGCGACAGGTCGCTCTGGGCTTGCAGGGGTTGTCCGTTTCCCAGAAACACCCAGTGGTGGGAGTGGTCCATGTTGGCCTGACCCTCCGGCGGAATCCGCTTGTGACGGTATTTTAGGACGAACACGATGCAGTTGATCAGGAAGACCAAGATGGCCAGGCAGAAAACGCCGAGCAGAGCGTACATGCCTATCTCCAGGTCGGTCATACTTCGAGGTGAGTGGACAAACTCGTCTTCCTCCTCCTCTTGCTCGTCGGCCGGCCGATCCTGGTTGCTAATGGTAGGGAAGTTGGTGTAGTCGATGGGCACACTCGCAGGCTGCTCGTTTGACGGCTCATACGCAGCTCCACCCATGCTGGGTTCGAGAAACGGTTTCCTCGTGTTCACTGGCACTTTGGGCTCAGCCTCCATCTCCGCCTCCTCTTCAGAGTCTTCGTCCAGCCCGAATCTCACCCTGATGTGAACCGGAGAAGAGGCGATGACGCTCTTCCTCTTGGTCTTCTGGCAGGCTTCGCTGATTGTCATTTCGACTCGCACGAGCTCGCCGGATCCCTCTGCTTCTGCAATGATGACTGGCCATCTTTGCTGAGGCTCCTGGGAGACGGACGCCACTTTGTCATCCAGCGCAGAGGCGTTGAGATTGTAATCCTTGAAGTCGTAAACGCTGAGAGGGGCGGCCGTGTCGTCGCTAAAGTACATCCAGATAGAGAGACTGGCTTCCTGTACCAAAACCAAAAGATAAAAGCGTATCAGTGATTGCGTAAGCATTTTATTAATATTATTAATTTGTTTTTCTAGCTTTTACATTCAGCTAATGTGATCCTGGCACATGACTCGATTCTTTAGTATAAATCGTAAATATGGGAATGTCTAAAAATCACCTACTCATGTACCAAGGATCTAGAAGAGGCAAAAATGTTTGGACACCCCATTTAAGTTAAAGTCATGTATGATGTAAATAAAATGTAAATACTGAGAGGGAGGCCGCTGTAGCCTGGAGTTTGAAAGGTCACGGGTTCAAGGCCCACCTCTGTTGTCAATGTTGGACCCTTGAGCAACGAATTAATTGCTCAGACTTGCAGTACTTTTGATAATAAGCATCTGCAAAATACCTAAAATGTAAAATAGAATGAACATGAACATCATTTCAGTCTCTCTTGACCAACATAAATTAAAATCCTTCTCAGAAGCTGGTAAGATCACACACTGTAGATCAAATGATTTCAGCCGTCCATCATTTATTACTTTTCATTTTTAGTCCGGGTGTCCAACAAGCTCATGGTCCGGTTTCCTAATACTTTTGACCAGGTAGTGTAAAGAGATGTGATATTTAAGCCAAATGTTATAATGTTGATGGATAGAAATGTCGGACACATAGATGATCATATTCACATTATTACCTGGGGTACAACAGGGGGGTTAATAAAAGGTTTGTTGTGATTCTGTAAAAAATATATTGTGTATTCTGGATAATGATGAGTTTTACAGTTTTGCTTTTATTACATGACAAAAAATGGCTGGTTTTGTAACAAACTCGATTCGCTCACCGCCATCCTTCGACCCAGATATATTTCAGCCTGTGAACGGCCTTTCCCAGAATGCCTTTAGTTGCGAGCATCTTTCTGCTCAGGGTGTATTTTCCCTCATCCCTGTCGGCTCTTAAGCGAACCAAAGAATGAAGCAGCTTAATTGTGTCACACTCCTTCAGGCCATCTTCACAATAAGCCCAAGCAGATTAGCTATGCTTATTTTGCATCGTGGGCACAATGCCGCCTTTGAAATGTGTGCCCGTCCTTGAGGTTTAATTAGGCATTAGCGAAGCTAACCTTAACGTTCGCTTCATTAGCATTGGCAGAGCATGGCGGCCCACACCTCTTGTTTGTAAATAAGCCTCCATCACATCCACGGAATGCTTAAGAATGCTGAAAAGCACGAGCTGCAGTCACACGGTAGATAGGCAACCGAGAACACTCTCCTAATTACCAACACTGACACAGGGCTCGTGTTCATGTCACATCCACAGCGGACTTCTCCTCACTTCAACTCAAGAGGGAACGTGACATCAACCAGGCGACCAGAAATACCAGGCGTGTAAAACAATAAATGTCTCAATTCCTGATAGAAATATTGATTGTAAGCCCAGTTCGCTTATAGCAGGGCTGCACAATTTGCATTATGGATCAAAGTCCGGTCTACTATAAAGATATAAATTAGTTTCAACAGGTGTTTATAACTGCCCATAGCGTCTAGCTGCAATCTCATAACTGAGCACAATTTTACAGTAAATCGGGCTGGTTAGTTATTACTTTGGCAGCTTAAAATATAAATACATGCGATTGTCTTCTTAAACTGGAACAAAAACAGTGAAACCTGGAAATTATCGTTGCAATCTGGCAACCCTGGCGAGGCTGTTAATCATGGAGCATACGAGGGAGTTACGTTCTGCTTTACTTTTTGTATTCCTCAGTTTACAGTAGCTTTAAGTCGTATCTTCTTTTAACGATTTATTGCAAAATAAATTATTTAGTTCCCCCCGGGCTTATAGTCTCACGATATTAATTTAACTATTACATGTTTACGCCTTTGCAAAGTCCCTACCCACTAGCTTGCTCTTACTTATCGGAGTCCTTTTAAGAGATGAGAAACCAGCCACTGGCTACCCAGGAACGCACTTAAAGAACAACACGAAGGGTTTGGCCCAAAACCTACTGAGCTGCCTTGATGCCTGCTGCCTACACCAAACTCATAAAGCAGATTATTTAGAAGCTCTACTTCGATTAAGAGCCGAGTTGGCACAACCTAAGAATTTAAGACTCGTCGTCTTCTCTAGATATAATCCAATGTGCTTTTTAAGAGGTGATTTAGATCATCAGGTGTTCAGACAGGCCCATAGTCAACCACAAACTAAGCAGTATGCTCAGTTAGTACCCTACTGAGAGAGCGGCTAATATTTCATGATAACATTTATGTTTCATGGTATGCCGTTTGGGACGCAGCCTTTGGGTATTGAACCATAACAAACCTTTAATACATTTACTGTATTGAGGTTGCATCACTTCTTACTTTTCGTTAATTGATTATTCAGGTCTGCACTTAATGTTTAAGTGAATATTGTCAGCCTGCTGGTTTGATGGAGAGCTAAAAAGTCAGTCTGGGTCTAGACTTTAAGATTCATAGTAATAAAAGTATTTGTTGACCAAATTGTAAAACCACAGATCTTTATTTGATGCATTGCAGAATTGCGACATACCTATTATACATCATACCTCAGATACCTCATTTTCTTTATATTATTTACAACAATCACAAGCTAGGTACCCACTGTTTATAACCACCACCATCACGTATTTGGCTAATTTGTAGATTGTAAGTATTGTGGACAACTGATCATGAGCTTGTGGGGAATCAAAGTACAGTAAAGTACAGAATTTGACAGCTAAGAATTATTTGTGTGGTCTAATAAGTGAATCTTGGCAGCTCCTTTTAATCTTAGATGTTTTTAATGAAGTGTAAAGTGGGACGAACTATCCTACTCTATTTACGTAGTTTCACAGGAACAGAGAACAGAGATGACAGTTCTGCTCTCTTTCAGTTTAGTAGAGGGTCTTCAGAAGAAACGCTGAGGCTTTGAGGACTTCTTAAGAAATCTAATTGGGTAAAAATGCACCATATAGTCTATAGACATCAAGTGTTTTCTAATGTTCTAAAAAAGGCATACATTATTGAAGGTACCTTTATATTATACATAGTATAAATAAAATGGGATAGCCGAGGTACCACAAGGATTAAAAATACGCCAAAAGCATTTCTGTGATGATAAAGATGTATGTTTGGTATTTTGGTAAAGGAAATAATTGAATTTATTACAGGACAATGGACCATAACATGGTAAAAATAGGCAGTTTTGTAAAATATATAAGACTTCTTTAAGAAATAAAGGGTAAAGACGCTACTTTTACTATTCTATAGACGTCAAGCCTCTTCTAATCTTGTTTAAAAAAAAAAGAAGAATAAATCTTTGAAAGTAGCAGTCAGGATGGTAGCGCTTAAGCCGAGTATGAGCCTGGCTTTTACAGACCCTGTTCCAGTCATCCTGCCGCGGCAACATTCATTAATCAAGGCAGAAGTATGTGAGATCTGGAGGGCGAACCTCCCCAGCCAGCAGAGCAACCGCCACGCTTCGAAGCTTCTCCTCTGAGAGCCAAGTGACCAGAACAAAGAAGGGTCACTCCAGGCTTTTACGGGATAAGCGTTTACGACCGATGCATTATACTTATTAAATCCGAGAGCATCCGAGCCGAGTGCGTCGGCGGCCCTCGCTAATTAGGTTTTGAAGCCCGGATTGAAAGCAGCTACGAGTCGTTTGATGTTCGACGTAGAAAACCAAAGGGAGAAAAAAAAAAAATCAAGACTTTTTAAAACTGGAGCACAGCGGCATTTATCAAGCCCTCGGTGTAAAACATGAACACCTAGTTAAAGGTTGGAGGGGGTTAAACGTGAACGTACAGTGCTATCGAGTCTTCCGGCGCCACAATAAAGACGACAGCAGATCATTCCGTGCCGTGATAAAGCAGGAGGTTTGAATACGTCTAAACATGTTATTGAACAACTCAGAATTAATTGGCAGGCAGATTCTCAACAATCTCCAGAAACTAATGAGGCTTCGTTGCATGTAGCAAGTCACATTCTCATGAGAACCTGCTAATATCCAGAGGAGTGACTCGATAAGTTCCTGGTAGGTCGCACCTATCTAGTCTAGAGCCATGCTGACTGCAGTGAATCTAGCCATTGAAGGGGTGCACCATGTGGTTCTCCCAAGTCTGGGGAATTAGGTGGCCAGGGTAGTGCTTGAAAGTCTCGGTTGTGCTCTTTTAATTGACGTGTGAGGTTAAGAGTGCCTTTTACAACTTCTATACACACCAAGCCAGACAACATGGTGGCATTTGCTAATAATAAAATTGCATTAGCTGTAACTGGTTCTCATCTACATTGCTGGGCAGCTGCAGACACTCTGAGGATAGCACTGAGCTCACAACCACTAATGACCACTGTCTGGTTCTGGAGCTGCACCGCGTCGTACCTCAAGACTCTTCAGCCAGCAGTGGGGACAGGTGAAAAGATAATTGGGGTCTCTCTCATGGACATTTTTAACACCCGCTGCACCCTCTAAGTTCTCCGCATAGTGGAGGATCCATGTCATACATCACATGGACTTTTTACTCTCCTGCTGTCAGGGAAAAGATACCGCAGCATTCAGACAAACACAACCCGACAACAGCTTCAGTCCACAAGCCATCAGACTTCCTCACTCAAGACTCACACACACACACACACGATGGAAACATATATACAGGATGAAATATGATACACACACATGATAGACGCTTACACAGACACAGACTCTGATATACTCTCTCTCTCACACACACACGATGGACACTGGCACACGAACATATGACGCGATATGGACACACACCACACTTAAATACACAGAGCTGCTGTGTTGTCCTGCTGTGATTGCATTACGGTGACAAAATACTGCAATATGCACAAGATATGCATTTACTCCCCTGATATCCGGCTTCCTGTCGCTGCACGCATTCAGTTTAAAACCCTGATGCTCGCCTACAAAGCCAAAAATGGAGCAGCACCAAGATACCTCCAGGATCTAATCAGACCCCGCACTGTACCATGCAACCTCAGAGGCACCAGTCTGGCCGAGGAAAGCAAGAATCAAGGCTCTTCTCTGTACGAGCATTAAAGTGGTGGAACGACAGTCCAAACTTCTCTTATTATCTTCAAAAATTGACTAAATAGCGTCTGCTAAATGCTGAAAATAAAAATATCTCCACTGCTGTATTACATTGACTTTCTTTGCACATTTATTGCCGCCTGCACACGCTTTTGTATTTTTGCACCTTAATCTGTTTATATCTCCACTGCTATAAAAACTCTACGCTGCTGAGTAATGATCAGAATATACAGTAAGGGGAGGATTTAGTCGGCCACTGAGAAAGACGAGAGATGGTCTGTAATGTTCATCACAGGTTCACTTCAACTATGAGAAACACAATGAGGGGGAAAAATCCAGCATATAAAGAATTGATTTTTAAATTATGGTGGGAAATAATTACTTGTTAAGATTAGAAATGTATTTTTGTATTTATTATAAGTCTTTCGTGTTTGTTGTACTCTTGCTATTTGCTCTGTTGCACCATGGTCCTGGAGGAACGTTGTTTCATTTCAATATTCACTTGTATGTATCTGAAAGGACAATAAAGACTCTCCGACTCTAATGATTGCTGTTTTCTTTTGGCTGATTGACTTCTTGGTTACATAAAAGAGCTATTTCTCTAAATAAAGGTTTTTACCACTGGATCAGTACAGTTAGTGATGTACAAATGCGCTTCGGGGGGAAAAACCCACAATGCAGTGACTCACTTTTATTATTGTTTGTGTGAGTTTAAAATCTATGCAATGCTTTACCTTATCATCATTATTCACTGAGGGCCAGCGGTAGTAATCAAAGACTCAACCAAGTTTTCAATGTTGGGCTCTTGGCCAAGGCTCTCAGCCCTCAAATGCTCAAATTCTATTCAGTGATAACTGTTAGCCACTTTGGATAAAAAAAGGTCTGGTAAGTGCTAAAATGGAAATGTTTATTTATTTAAAATACACCAAGTTGGTGTCTCATATACATGAAAAGCATTTCCCAAGGTTGGATTTAGAAGCTGTCTTTATAAAGTCTATAAAGTGTATGATGGGGCTTCTACCTGCAGCAATCATCATAGTCTATATATTTATACGTATATACTATGATGATTGCTGCAGGTAGAAGCCCCATCCTATAAACTAATTTAGAAAGTACCTGTTTGATGGTGGAGAGCGTCTGAAGACCTGTGGCCTTCGCTACCATGGTGTGGCTGTTTCCTGGACTGGGCTGGACACTCAGACTGAGTCCAGAGACCGCGTGGACTCGGAGGTCCACTATGGACACTTTTTCATCAACCACAGCGAATGGCACTTCACCCAAGATGGCGTCGACTGCCAACGGAGACTCAATCTGCAAACACAAACAATGTACAGTGTAGTAAAGTACAACTGAGGAGACATTTCTGAGTAAAGAGAGTAAAAGGCAGGTTAAGGTGCTAGACTAGTAATCGAAAGGCTGCTGGTTCAAGCCCCACCACTGTCAGGTTGCCGCTGCTGGGCCCTTAACCTTCAAGGTGCTTAACCCTTCATTCTGATGGCTTAAAGAAGTGCCTTAACACTGAACATCCTAAATCCTCAATTGCCCTTAACCCACAAGGCACTTAATCCCTAATTGCCCTCAACCCTCAAAGGTCCTTTATCTCAATTTAGCTTAATTCTCAAAGGTCATTTCTCTCAATTGGCCCTAACCCTCAGTCATGAACTCCCAACTGCCCTTGACCCCCAAGTGTCCATAACCCTAAACCATTAAAGGCCCAAACTCAAAGGCCCTTAAACCCCAATAGCTTTTGTTCAATCGAACAAATGTAAAAAAATAAAGAACCTGTTATTACAAAATCCAATAATCTTTCCTACATCCATGTCTTAACATTCACAAATAATGGGTGGGCGTCAGAATTCAAGGAAGCCCAACAATCCAAAAAGCTTCTTGACTGAATCAGCAATCTTAATACATACGAACATCACTAAAGCAGACTGCGGTATTATTTTTTAATCACATCTAAACCCAATTCAAACAACACAAGCGCAGTAGTAGTTCCGATAACGGACCCTACAGCAGACTCGATCACGTCTGATTAGAAGTTTGCAGGATTTAATGAGCGACCGAGTGCGGCGGTTCCCGCTCATTTAGCCCTGAAAGCCTGTAATGACTTTTAATAGTGCTCGAAACTCTTCAGCATCTCTTCTGTACATTTGGCTTTAAGCTGCTGTTCCATTAAACCCCCCCCACATACAACAGTGAGAGAGGTTCAAGAGCACTGCTTTAGCTTTTATTCACCGGGACTCATTATAAACACGCAGCTGTTACGACGCCCCACTCGCCAGCTTGATATCTCTCGCTCGGAGTGGATGGAGGTGCGTCATTCGGGATAAACGAACCGGAGCTTGGCCTGATATAGCAGGCGAGTCGTGAGTTTCTGATTTAGATGCGCTGGCTGTGTGGACGCTTGAATGAGCCAATGTGCCGATACACTAGAGCGGCCAGTTACAGTTCACTGACCGGATAAGTCTATACACCGTCATGTCTGAGGGGAACGTAGATCATTAAAGTCAACAATTTGTAAGATTTTCTCTGTGTGTCCCATCAGTGAATAAATCGTTCTCTTATTTTTAAGTCATTCTATACCGACGACACTCAGCTAAGCTCATTCGGGCTCTGCCGTTGACACCAGAGTCTCCGGATGGCATCTTATCATCTCAAACTTAACCACAGCAAGATAGAGCTGACCGGAGACCAAGTCATCTCTCTTAATACCTCTCAGATCAGGCCAGCTGTGTAAATAACAAATGCAGCTAACATGACACGACGAGATCATGCTGCTTCCTTCCATGTTTAAGCCATCAGATTCATGTCCAATCTCGTCTTTAAGCTAATCAGACACTGTTCGCTAGCTTCCCGTAGCTGCCAAAATCCAGTTTAGTATACGGATGACCTTTTCTCCCCGTGAGCATTAGTGAGCCACGCATGACCCCGTCACCATTTCTATACTGTTCCTTCCCTGGACCACTCCTGACAGAGTGCATAAATGCTGCAGTTGTGAAGATGCTCTCTGACCATCAGCCATCAGTCCATCACAACGTTCCACATAACGTACGCCTGGTTCGTTCCTGACGTGGGGTTGAATCTCATGTCATGTTTGTTTGTGCATGTTATTCGTTCAGTGCGGGGCTATTAAAGCTCCCCGTAGTACGTTACATCACGAGCAGCACAGATGTGTAGGAACCGGTCATGTCCTCTATGTGCAACTGTCTCATTACGAAGCGTAAATCAACGAGGCTCCTCGTTAAGAATCTCACTAGGGACACACTTCAGCGTCACGATGTCACGGCGTGCAAGATTCTTTCCTGCACTAAACGGGTCCGTCGGTACCTTCACAGCAGAAAAGCTCTCGATACACTAGTCATTTAAGAAAGTCTTCTCCTGCCAGAAAAGCTCATTTGTTTTGGCTTCGAGACGCTCTCAATTAGTCTCCCTGCGCTTCCTGCTACACCCGCGTTTGATATCTGCGCTTTAACAGGCGAGGCACGGCGCACTCCAAAAGCTTTTAGAGATTTAACAAAAAGAAGAAGCATTGCCGGTTAGTTCTTTGGAAAATTAATGACACAGTCGGTAAACACGGCCGGGCGATTTATCCACGGAGAGTACAGGACGATAATCTACAGTCAGCAGTAGGTGCGGTCGGTGTATCCATCGGCTCCTCGTGTGCGGTAAAAAAGGTGTTTTTCCGAACCACGCAAGGCTAGCTCAGCTACGTCTGCACCAATAGGAATGAATATAATACACAGAAATACAAATTCTGACCATTTACAGGCATTTCATAACACAATGGAGCAGATGCTAATGTGGACCGAGGATGCCGTAAATTGCCAATGAAAGCATCTAAACGAACTCATTTTCACTCAGGGTCACATCAGCAGTATGGCGACCCTCAAAGGGTCATTCAGAATGTATGAGTTGTGAGTTAACCCCCCCCCACCCCCCCCATCACCCTTTACTTGCTGGGGTATTCAGATATGTCATTTCATAAAATCTGAACTTACATTTTATTTATTTCCAATAAAAGTGTCGTGCGTATTATATTGACTTGTGACTTGACTCACTCCTCGTTTTAATTGTCGCCTCACAGCGAGAAGGTTCTGGGTTCGATCCCCGGGTGGGGCGATCTCGGTCCTTTCTGTGCGGAGTTTAGC
>JAYDZG010000028.1:2901023-2914486 GCA_034509265.1 Microcambeva bendego | reverse complement strand
CCAGTTACACGGCTGGGTAAACCTACAGGACGATTCAGCGTCTCCTGATTAACCTGGTAGCATGTCTTTGGACTGTGTGAGGAAACCAGAGTACCCAGAGGAAACCCACACGGACACGAGGAGAACATGCAAACTCCGCTCAGAAAGGACCGAGATCGGCCCACCCGGGGATCGAACCCAGAACCTTCTCGCTGTGAGGCGACAGCGCTACACACTAAGCCACCGTGCCGCCATAGCTGCAAGTATAGGCATAACAAAAGAGGACTGATGGCTTGGTGAGGGTTGAGGTTAGAAGCTCCTGATCTCACCTTGAGCACGGTAGATCCCTGCTCCAGCGCCACTAGCACGGTATGGTCCACCAGCTCGGCCACCCTCGGGTCCGCCACCTTGAGGGAGTCCTGCACCAGGTCCGTGACGTCCACCTGCCAGTCTGGTCCCAGCATGGTGATCACCTGGTTGGTTCCTTCGCTGGATGTGGTGTGGAACTGGGTCAGGACCTTCACCTGCGCCCGCTGGTACTGTAGGGTGCAGCCTCGGCTGACCTTCTTCTCGTCGTCGTCATCGTCATCACTGTCGCGTGCCGACCTGTGAATGACCGTCAAGTAAAGCAACCTCAAAACATGATGCACCCTCCACCAAGCTTCAAAGCTGAAGCACGTTAGAAGGACGGGTGTCGTCATACTTTCGGGCATTTAGTTACAAACGAACTGCTTTGCCGACATTAACTTCTGACATCTCTTGACAGTTATTTAAAGCGACCTCAAAACATGATGCACCCACCACTAGGTTTCACAGCTATTCTTTTATAAAGAACTACTTTTTATGACATCTCTGCATTGTTGACCTCTCAAAGCTTTGCCGCTGGACACAACAAAAACATCCTACACCTTCTGTGGTGGCTTATCATGGATGTTCTGGCTCCGTGCGATTCCTTTAACGTTCCCTGAAGTTTATTCTTTAACCCTTAAACTCAATTACGGTCTCAAATCCAGCAAGATGACAAAAACGGGTCCAAAGGAACGAGGGAAAAAACAACCGAGTTCCTGCAGCATCAGGACGGAGATATGCATCCGAGCAAATCGAACCTCCTCGGGCGTTCTTTCATCACGCCGCGGGTTATCAAAGCTGGAACGCTGAAGTAAAAATAGAACTCACCTGCGGTCAGGCAGGATGGGGACCCTCCAGCCCTTGACGAAGCCGAGGCGGCTGTCGGAGAGCTGGAGGCGCAGAGGCAGCTTGGGCACCCACACGGTGAGCTCCAGAGGGGCACTCAGGTGCTCGTAGCTGAAGATCACCCGGGCGTTCATGGAACCTCGCGTCTCCTT
Source organism: Microcambeva bendego (assembly GCA_034509265.1). Classification (NCBI taxonomy): domain Eukaryota; kingdom Metazoa; phylum Chordata; class Actinopteri; order Siluriformes; family Trichomycteridae; genus Microcambeva; species Microcambeva bendego. Next base: position 2,913,161 of record JAYDZG010000028.1, on the reverse strand, counting down.
TCCGTTCACAAAGACGTAGTCGCAGTTCATGGACACCTGTGGGTGAAGACGGCAGGTGAAAAGAAAGAGGATTGGGTCCAGCGCGTGGGCGCGCGTGATCCGTTCGGCCGGGTACGAGGTTAGCTCTGAAGTCGCTATGATGGAACGATTAAAACTGCAGTTCTATTACTCAGAGATACTAATCTTGCAAATCAGAGACACCCTGGGACAGATAAGAACCTATCCGGCAGAGAAAATCCGTACATCTGCCTGCGATCTGTAAGAAATCAGTCTTTGACTGAAGTTCTGCGGAGCGGAGCGCCACCGGAAAGGAATCTTTAGAACGGACAGAATGTTCGACACCACGTTAAACATCCAGTGAACATGTCGAGGTGACAGAAAATACAACCTGGGCTACGACAGCGGAGAGGAGTGGACGATACCACAGGGGTTAGTTTGATAGTCCTATTGTGATAGTTAGGTCCACACGTCTGAGACGACATGCCAGGAGTTTGGGCGTCGGAAACGTGGACATCTAGTGGCCACATACTGCGCAATATTACACAGTGGTCAGAATAAATAGCATCTAATTTCTATTTTTAAAGATAAAGCCGAGTCTTCTCTGACACAGCATTCGACATGTTGGTTTGCTGGTTACATTATTACAGCACTTATCACAGACCGGCTTGTGTCACTGGACCCATGTTACACCCATATGTACGTACTGTCATTCATGCAAGAGCGGTTTGTTTGGTATAAGTAGGGTAAATTTAGCTTTAACGCTGATATTTATGTTACAAAATTAGTCAATTGTTGTTCTAAATAATTAAGTGTTAAAAGTGCATGAAAAATTATATATGCATTACCACATTAAAACCATAAGAAATGTGGAGTATTGGTGAGAAATCTGATAGTTTTGAGTAACTGAGCAATTAGTTATTATTAAAAAATAAGTTTTACTATTCCAAAAGTTTGCCTAATTTAATAAGTACCAGAAGATGACAGGCCCAGCAAGCTGCTATTTACTGCCCCTTCCTCTACACACACATATCAGAACTGCAGCAGAGTTCACCGGCTTCTCTAATGCCGACACTTAATACCCACGTCGAGCAACACCACTCGTTAGATGCCGGCTATATTCAATGCGTACACTTTTCTCTCTCCTCTCCAGAAGCCATTACTATTTTAAACCTTGACTTTACCACCACACAAATTATTACCCCGTCTTCAACAAATAACAGTACAAAAGAAATCCATTACTTGGCGAGATCAGGTCAAACTACTATCGGTCTCAGAAAGTTCCCATTAAAAACGTCCCGGCCTTTTATTAACAGAAACATGAATTTACACTTGGCCAAGTCATATTATTACGACCACTAGATAATATCCAGAGTGACTAGTAGATATTTAGCTGGACAAGCAGTTTTGGCTTAGTGGTTAAGGTACAGCACAAATAATCAGAAGGATGCTTATTTATTCCCCACCACTACCAAGTTGCCCCCATTGGGCCTTTGAGCAAAACCCTCAATGGCTTTAATCCGCTAATGACCTGGGAATCCTGTTCCAAATGATTAAAGTTATTTAACTATAGAGTACCCAGTTTGCAGCTACAAAAGCCCTCACTCCTCATGTAGGGTCTTCTTAAGATTTCGAGTGTTCCTGTACCGTGACGAGCTTTTTACGGGGTGCGAGTTTGGTGCCTGGTTGGTCGTCCTGGTTTGCAATACACGTTTGAAATGAACTCCTAAATTTTAATGGGGTTGTGAGGTCAGGAATCGAAGGTAAGAGGTTTTGCCAGAGAGCCGATCATTTGCTAACAGGCAGTAATTCGGTACCTTAACTGCCAGGCTCCATCTGACTAAACCCAGTCATGCTGTGTTTAAAAAGATGAATTGTACAGGATACAGTGAAGGCTGTTCCTGCTTTTGTATCGTCAGGCCTTGATTACTGGTACTCACTAGGACTTAAAGACGGAAGCGTATTACTTCGATACTGGCCGTATTGGTTGCATGCTACTTTTAGAGTTCAGTTTGAAGTTTAGATTTTAACGTACCATGTTCTAGTGCTAGGGTTCTAAGGTCCTCCAGGCTTTTAGTTGTCCCTAGAACAAAGCAGGAACGAAAGGGAGGCTGTGCCTTGCCTTTTCTGCGTACGCACCCAAGTCGTGGAACTCCCTGCCTCTGGATGACTTGCTGAGTCAAAAAAAAGACTTTAAGGCATATTTTTTATTCCTTAGCCTTGTTATATGGTCTGTGTTTGTTTGCCAGTGGACGTGGCTTCGTTTAGTGGGTTCTTTTCTGTCTCATCATTGTTCTACCTTTGTCTTTATGCCGTGTCTTATAGCACTCTGCAGCCGGTCTTAGAAATGTGCTATATAAATAAATCAAATGCTAAATGAATTGGCCAAGCAATGTGGTACAGCGGTTAACTAATAAAGGGCCAACACATCTTCCACATCACTGATGTGTGACTTAACTTCCGTTCTCTTAGTGTAGCGTGTTTTGTTAAATAATCATGAGTGTGACAAATACGTCATGCTGATTATTAAAAAGTAATCTTGAAGAGGGCGACCCCCCCCCCACACACACACACCCCACACACACACACACACACACACACACACAGTGCAGACGATAATTATAAGCGCACCAGCTCTAAGGCTGTGCCCTCTGTTCCGAACCCAATTACTTAGTATTTTCACAAGGCGTAATTGCTTCTTTTTGATTCAGACCTACCCCTGCTGTTCATTAATTTGAACTGGTAGTAACATCCGGGGAGATCGGCTTGGCGGCTAAGTGGCCGAGACCTTCCGGCGTCTTCCATCGCGATGGTTATGAAGTACGGCCATGATGGCTAGAAAATCTTGAGCGACAGACCAGCCGGTGGGGTCTGAAGCTCCGGAGGTCCATAAACACTCGTGTCGAATCGTCATGTATGTTCTAAACTACCCAGAACAGCTGGAGACAGGCGGGGGGGTTAGTTTCCGCTTCCGTCTCAGAGGCGGCGAATGTTAAATAGGCATCAAACCAAAGTATGAAATGGAGTGCTGATGGGTATTTAAATTGACGGTGCGTCTAGGGGTAATAGACGGGGCCAGGTTTTAATGTGGGTTAATGGCAGCCACGGACCGAACGACGGCGTGAGCAATTATGCGAAGTGCAGGATGATTTCATGGAGGGTTTTTTTTCCCCTAAAATAGACAGAGATGGAGATTTTTTATTTGGTGGCGAGTCCAGTTTTGTATCGTCATAAAACTTTCTACGTTTTACTAGAGCTGAGGGCTTTACTCAAATACTGTAAAGTAGTCTAGATGGTCAGGACTTGGAACCACCAAATCCCAGCACTACTATGAGTTAGAAGCTGTCTGGACCTGGTTTAAGGTTTCAGAACTGTGCTAGCATTAATGCTTTAAATATAAAGCATTAGTATTAAAATCTCTTTAGTTCAGAAGGTCAGGCGTAGTCTGGGAACCAGTAAAAACCGGGTCTACCTTGAGCTACAAGCTGTCGAGACCTGGATTAAACTTTCAGAGCCTTTGACACCACCTCATTCGCGTTAATGACTACGCATGACCTTTAAATGACCTCCAATATCCGACTACAGCTGAGAACTTAATTCTGCTCATATACTCCGGATGGTCTGGCGTAGTCCAGGAAACCTCCAAAATCCAGGTCGGGACCTGGATTAATATATCAGAACCTATGACACCTCTCACCACCTTAAATAATTACAATAATAAAGACGTGTCATGACTTTCTATGTTCTACAGCTGAGTACTTTACTTATATACGGTAATTTAGTCCTGAGACACTCTGAACCAAGTCTACCATGAGTTTGGGCCTATTTGGACCTGGATTCAAAGCTTAGAACACATTACCACCCCCTTCAATAAATAAATAAATAAACTTGTAGCATTACATATATTATACTATGACTGAGAACTTTGCCTGTAGACTGAGAATTAGTCCAGTCTATTCTATTCACTCTGTTGAATTCTACTTGGTACCGGAACCTCCGAAAACCAGGTCTGATTTCAGACCCTGACACCCCACGCTCTTAAATCTCTTAAATTAAATAAATAAATAAATAAAAACTTGTTCCATGACCTAATATGTTCTACTCAAAAAGCTCATTCATGAGTTAGAAGCTGTCTGGACATGGACTGAGATTTCAGAACTGTACTAACACGTTTCTGTCCCATCCTACCACATCCTCAATAAAAGACGCGGTGGAATGACCTCCCATGCTCTACCACGGCTGAGCTGTAGTCCAGGAACCACCGATGCCGTCTGGACCTGGTTTCAGAACTGTGTTGGATGTTTTCGTTTCTATGACCCACCCATCCCCAATAAAAAAACTTTGTGGAATGATCATACGCTCCTACTCCAGCCGAGGACTCCTTCGGGACTCCTTCGGGACTCCTACGGGACTCCTTGAGGACTCCTTCGGGACTCCTTCGGGACTCTTTCGGGACTCCTTCGGGACTCCTTCGGGACTCCTTTGCCCATATGGTGTAGATTAGCCTTGATGGTCAGATGTAGGCAACCTGGACCTGGTTTGAGATTTCAAGTGTACGTATGTTTTCGTCCACAAACCGCTTTAATGATACCAAAAACACCTTGTTTCAGGAGTCGAGCACCAAGACCTTCAAAACCTCCTACTATAAAGCTAAAAAAAACCACTTCAAGTTTGAAACCACCAACACAATCATAATGTCATTTCTTTTCAGCAGCACTCACAAAGTCTGAGTGCTTCAGCGCAAAAAGCCCCCAAAAAAACATTTTTGCTTCAAGTGACAACCCTACTACAAAAGCTTTTTCCTGATTAGTCAGCAATCCAAAGGTTGCCACTCCGGCTTCTGAACTTACTCTTTTATTTTTTGATACCGTTGGCATTATTATTTTTTTTTTTGCTCCTCCTTTCAGAGTTTCTGTACTTTTTTCTGCTGGACTGCTGCTTTATCGATCCGTCAGGGTGTGTGTAACTCACGGTGCGAACAGCTCGTTTGGAATTAGCCCCCGAAGTAGACGGGTCACCCAAGCAAGCACGCTCGATAAGCCGCGAGCTAAAGGGTCTTTAAATCAACTGGTTACACGCCAAACCCCTAAGATCTCGCACCTTGAACCTTAAATCGTCATTTAAAGCGTGAAATATGACGGAATTTCTCCCAGTTCATCCTCTCTACTCACGCCGACTCCTAATCTCAATGAGTAGCGCGAGACACACGTTCCCTCCGACACGTGCGCGGTAGCCGAGTGCGACTTTTCACCTGCACGAGTTCATATGCAGATCAGCTTTGAGCACGAAGGGCCACAACCTGATCCTCATTAGCTGATCTGTTTAGACAGCCGAGATCGTAACTTGCTCCCTTCTGAGAAGCCACCCTGTATGAACCCTGTAGGTGCCCAGACCAGTATCGAGTATTGAACCAACAAGTCCGAAATGTCAGCCCTAGTGTGCTAGTGTGTATTAGTGCTGTGTCACCTGAGTAAGAAATAGAAAACAACATTCGACAAACTATGACATTAGTAAAGAAGAGTAAATACCTTGACGATGTCCTCGTTGGATGACTTGCATTCCACAAATGACGAGATGTCGTTTACTGTCCCACTGAGCTCTATCGAGACCACCTTGACCGGGATGGCGACGGTGCGGCCCGTCAGAACGGCCGTATTGATGATCTCGGTGTCCTGAAACGAACAAGCACGAAAGCTTAGAGTTCAGAACAAGGTTCTAAAAAAAAGAAAGTTCTGCTCGGTCTGGTTCGGGCTTTCAAAGCAACCTGGGAAGGACAAACGTCTCAACGGCATAAAATCCAGCCGATAAATTAGGCACCGATTAGCTAGGCAAATGGAAAGACTCGTATCTCGCCCGGACGGCCGAATAAGCTCACGCCGCTATTTTATAGACGTTATTCAGAAGTCAGCGAATTAGAGGAGACGGATGAAATTGGGTTCGGAACCGGAAAGATAAAGAAATTAAGTTCTTTTGTTGAGACGAATCCATTTAAATGTTAAACACCAAACGATGGACGTTTCTAATAAGTCAAATCTTTGATTGCATTCATTTCTCTCACTTTAATCTACTGATTTATCTTGTTCGGGGTCAGGGGGAGGGGGTCGGTTCCACTGTGAAACACGATTGGAGAGGGGCGACAGATTTACTGGGCCACACCCCAAAGACCATCACATCCCAAACACACTCACGATGACTTATAGTTAGCGTGAGTCCACAAGTCGTGGCTCCTATTAACCTCACTGCACTGACTTTGGACTCCCACAGGGAGAGGTCTGTGATATATTGACGAGGGACAGTGGTAGACTAGTCGGTAGAACTTTGGGGTATCAATGCTGCTACTGTTTGGCCCTTAACCATGTCTGGTCCGATGGCTGATGTAGAGCACAATTAAATTCTTTTTCACATACCCCAGCTGTATTGGAAGCTGCGGTTAAAGCACAGGGTCAGTCATTGTATGGTGTCCCTGGAGCAGACAGGGTTAAGTGTCTTGATTAATGGCGCATAAGTGGCAGCAACTCTCATTTTGACAGGCCGAACCTCTACCAACCAGGCTTACACTGACCTAAAGCTATTGATTGAAAGCCCAAAGTTCTACCCACTAGTCAACCCCTGTCCTAAATGAGTTTCATTCTCATGCATTGGCCATGAACCAAACCCAGATCAGAAAGCTATTTTATCTCTATGAACTCTAGCACTGTTCGAAAGGAGTTTCAAGTATCTTCATGGGTCATGGGTTGGTCAGGACTCAAACCTGTGTGAGCTGCCAGGGATGGCTGCTATGTTCACCACTGTACCAGCAATGCTTGCTCAAGGACCCAACAGATGGCAGAACTGGGATTACTGACTGACAGCCCAAAGCTTCGCCCAGTAGTCAACCACTGACTCTTCTCATAGCACCTTGCTTCTCCTAGGCCATGAACTGAACTTGGGTCAGCTTCCATACCACCTGGATCATGAAGTTTCTTTTCATTATAAGAGATGCTACACTACAAACGCAAACGTATTAGGTTCCTGTTTTTCATTCCTTCCCGCTTCACAAATTGCTGCTATTTTTCCACCCCAGATAGTTACAACAGGTTTCCCATTTCAATTAGACCCCTGAAAGCAAAGGGCCAATTACAGAAGAACTCGCTCCTCAATCGCTCGTCTCGTTTGCATCTTTTCATTATTTTCCTTTCGCTGCAGGGATCTGAAGCAGAAAACTATGAACGACCGAAATGAAGAAAACTTTCTGCACTCGGTGCGATAACTAATAATAATAATAATAATAATAAAAAGAAATACAGCACGGTCGCGGAAGCGCAACCCGCGTGACTTGAGGGCGAGTGCGGAGAAAAACGTGACTTCATTAAATCCATTGTAATCGCATGACGGGCTGCGCCGAGGAAAGAGAAATTAAGCGGCCACAGCCGAGCGGGCTTCAAAAAATGACCCGGGTCGTTCATGTCTGGAAGTACCAGAGAGAATGTTCAAACTGATTCAGGAACTGTTTCTCTGATCCCCCCCCCAGCTGTGGTTATTCGGAGCTAAGCCTGATTTCTTAATGTCGATTTCTTACTGTCGCCTCACAGCGAGAAGGTCTTGGTCCGGGTTCTTTATGAAATGAATAAATTGATAATGCATTGGCGGAGGTTAGGGTACTGTAAGGTAGTGATGGAGTGATTATGCATTTGATTCTATGGCACATCTGAGTAATTGATGAGATAAGATCTCCAGTTTATCAACAAATAGCAGAGAAAATGATTGAACTAATGTACCGCACAGAAAGACTGGATGTGATTTGCATATTTCATATAAATTGCACATAAATATAGATTGCATATGAATTGTATATCATTAAACAATTGAAGGAATATGTCCCTGCCACTCAATAATAGCTGAATTGCTCTATATTGTAGTATGTGTGTATGTATTCAGGAAGTGTTGCTGTGCTATTTCCTCAATACTTAACCCCACATGCTAATTTGTTCTCTTTATTTAGTATCTAAGTAAACCTGCGCTTCAAGCTACGATTAGATTGTTTATTTTTATCCAGGCCCGAAGACTGACTGTAATCCTGAAAGCGTTTCCCCTCGTCTCATCCGTTCGCTCTTCTGACTCCGACAAGCGGGCCGTAATTCTGATTCATGTCTTCTTCTGCTGCTGTAAAAGTTCAGATGCGGATTCATCACACAGAATTAACAGTGTGGATTAATATTTTTCTGTCCAAGCACGGCCGTTGAGTTATTAACTGGGTTTCAGAGCCGAGCACTCGATGCCCCCTGGTGAGAGCTGCATACTCATCATTTCTGCTCTGCCAAGAAACGGCGCTTCAGCAGTAACTGGAGTCTGTGTGGGCGAACAAGGCAGGGCGAGCGGGGGGGTAGTACTCGATACAGAGAAAATAGAGCTACAGAGTAGAACGAACTTCGACGTACCCGTCCTCCGCTCAGTTTCGCACCACCTCTGTTATTCTCCTTTATTTGTCGGCTCGCAATTAATCCACCGGTCCATCCCAGAGGTGTTCGCTGCCCCGACCTCACATGGAAGCCCTGACCTCAATCCTACCGAAGTTCCACAGCAATTTGGTCCAGCCGTGTCCTCGTGGACTTGCCTTTGTGCGCCGAGCGCCTTTCTCTTAACCGTATTGAGGCCAATTTAGTCGATATAATTGGTTTTCGATACCCGTTAACGAACTGCGCACCCGAGGCTGTTCTGTGATGTCATCTTAAAGAACTTTTATATTACGAATAGACTCCAGATGAGCGAAATCCCCAACGGCTTCGCTGGGAATTCTTCACCCACGAGCTTTAACTAAATCAGGTCTGGACTTGAGTTTGACCGGCACCAGAGGTGGTTTCTGTTCTTTACTTGAGTATTTCTTCGACCTAATACTTTTGCTCAAAACAGACTCATTAGTTTAGCTGTTACTGACATGCAAGTAACGATTCAGCAATGAATCGCCATGATTCGATACACAAAAGGTGTAATCCAAACTTGTAATCCACGGTGGGACCAGATTGTACCGACGCATTGCTTGCGTTTCCTTGGTAACTCACCATGGACAGGGGTATGATGGCCTGGATGTCCTTCTGGACCACGGTCAGCTCCGTCACCACCTTGTCGGAGTCCGGAGGCGGATTCTGGCCCCGGTAATCGATGTTCCAGTTGATTCTCCTGGTGACCGACTGGCTGGTGAAGTTCTCCATTTCAAAATCCAGCTGCATGACTTCAATGTTGGTGGCAACATCACTACAAGGAGAGAAAAAAGAACGCAAGACGGACACGAGATCCGTTTTAGGGATGTTTGCCGGGTATACAAACCAAAAATAAGCTCGTTTAGAGAATTCTATTAGGGTCAGAGAAACTAGTCAAAATGACTCGTGAGTCATAAAGGATTTGTTAACAAATAATTCTCTACCATCTATTTACAAAAGAGTCATTTACTAATGGTTCCCCACAAGTACAGTGATGGCCGCTTTGTATTGCCACACAATTGATTCATGACTCATAAAAGATTCATTTACACCATTCATCTGCGGATGATTCATTTAGAAATGATTCCACCACGAGGACGGTGGCACGGCTCGAACCCGGATTTCAGCAACCGCACGTACGCACCTTTTCAATATCACAAAAAAATGGGAGGGATTCGTTTTCAAATGAGTCTGAATCATTTATATACAGATGATTCCATATTAAAAGGGTGGCACTTATTTTAGTGCTGATGGGTGCACACTTTAAACTGCTATGACATTCATGCGTCATAAGGAATTCTTTTACAAACGATTGCGGATCATTCATGAACCTTTTGTGCCATCAGTCCACAGCGAGGCTTCAACACTTCAGACCGAATCTGATCTAAACCGTGAACAATTATTTTTAGGCTTTTCCTGGGCCGGTCAGTAAATCCCTTTCACTTTTACTGCTGTTCCATTTTGTTTTCCTGCAGCGTGTCTGTGACCTTGCACCTCTTCGTATCCCCACCCTGACAGATTGAGCAGTCATCGTAAAACCTTTATGGGAGCCAACCGGCCGGTATAACGTCCCATCCTCGTGACACTTCAGACATCCTTCCAGACATCCACTTGCTCAACAAGTGTGAATCAAATACGACCAGGACCAAGACCATAATAAGGTGCCTTGGTACTCATAATAAGTCGTGATTTGATTATTTTATCTGAGCCGCCTGTTGCCGCTGATCGTGGCCGACAACTACAGATGGAATCAGGTGAAACTGATATACCGGGACGCCGGGGCGCATTCGTAAAAATGCTATTACTGCACAAACAGGCCGAGTGAGGAGCGGCGGCGGCCGTTCTCCACCTTTCATTTACACGTGATTCATTTACGAATGATTCCCCAGCAGGATGGTTGATGATATCAGTGGTGATAAGCGCATCCTTCTGAACACCACATAAGTGATTCGTGAGTCATAAGACATTGATTTTAATTGACTTTAATTGACATTATTTCATTAACAAATGATTCTCCACCAGGATGGTAGCACGGCTAGGATACACACTCGGATTGTGGAGGCGATGGGTGCACCCTTTTTAAAGTGATTCATTAATCATAAGGGCTGCATATATAAATGATACCCAACCATTCATCTATAAATTATTAATTTACAAAAAAAAAAATCTCCACCGGTATGGCTGAGAAAAACACAAAATGCCGAAATGATTCGCGAGTCAAAAGGGATTCATTTCAAATGACTCCGGTCCTTTCATTTAAACATGATTCTTTTACAAATGAGGACGGTGACGGGGCTCAAACCCCGAATTCGGCAGCGAGTCCATTCTTTAAAACCCCAAAATAGTCCAAATGATTTGTGATTCATTTGCAAATGAGTCCTTAACAAATACTTTCCCATGAGAATGGTGGGACGGGCACAAAGGATTCATTTACAAATGATTCCCCACAAGGAATACGACTGTGTGCATCCTTCTAACACCATAAAATTGTCAAAACGATTCATTAGTTAGTTATGAATGATTCTGTGTTATGGACTATGCACAGAGCAAACGACTCTTCAAGTTTTGGACACGTATTATTTCAAACAAAATGTAACGATGACTAAAAGTATGTGGACGCCACCTGATTATGAGCTTCGAGCTAATGAAACAGAATATACGCCGGACTTGGGGAGCCTGCACGACTAAACCTGGTTAAGCCTACCCAAGTCTCTCTGGTGTACTCCACACAGACAGCATCTTTCTCTCATTGTAAATGAAACCAAGCATAATAAGTGCACGGCAGAGGCCGATTTACATATTCAGGTGTCTCCTCCTCCATTTCCAGCACTTTTTGCCCACGGTGATCGATGGGGCCCAATTAAAAGTGTAACCTCAATCAGACGGGTGCCAACTTAAAACTTTGATTACTTTTCTTTTTGTTTAAACATAAAACGGCCGGAGTAAAGCACCTTAGGCGGGAATTAATCTCCATCAACCACGCCGGCTCTCCTCGGCGCCGCTTTCTAGGATGCTTACCGAGTTAGCACTGCGCTAATTAGCCTGTCGCTCAGGATCAATAATACCTCGGCGGAACTCGGGCTCGGGAGGCTCGGTAAGAGTCTCGTCAACAATCGCTCATTAAGCCGTGGAGCTTTCGGAGTGGCGCTTTAAAAACGCCCTGCAGTTAGACTCATTTTATGGGTTATTAAACTAAGTCTGGAGAAAAAAGTATAGATAAATAAATCAGGAACAACAACAACAACAACAACATGATCGCCCAGGTGCTAAAAGTAGCTCTGCTAATTAAATGAGTATCAATAAAAGGACGAGCGGCTTCAGTCTTCGACAAGTCAAGGTGACTTTAGAGTGATATACTAATATTTCTTTCATGGCTGCTAAAGGGGGCTTTAAATATGCTCAGTGCTATACAGACATCACATCATAAACTAGTTGAACAGGCCATTTGAAAACCTTAAGCATCAATACGGAGTCGTTAACTCTGTAACCAGCCTTAATTCTACTGGCCCATATGGTCACTTGGCCAACATTTAATAAAACACCGGCACAGTGTTCAGCGGTTAAGTGTGCAGGAAACGATGAAAATGATTCGTGAGTCATTTATAAATGAGTTAAAAAATGATTCAGTACAGAGCCAAATGACTCTTTTAGTTTGGAAATAATCTTCCAAGGACTTTTATTAATA
>JAYDZG010000028.1:2781141-2792117 GCA_034509265.1 Microcambeva bendego | reverse complement strand
GATGCAATCATTTGTGTAAACGACTCACGACTCGGTCAGAGCGGCGATTGTTGAGATATGTAGCTTGCTCAAGTCAGATGATTGACAATGACTGCGGTGTCAAACTACGACCAAGTACGCAACATACTGTTGATGGTTGTAAAAAAGATGGACAGGGGCATAATATAGTTTCCAACAGAATACATCCGTACCATTTTTGTCTTTTACAGTATTTCTAATTTTATGATTCTGGACAAAACATCATACGCACACCACGCTGCAAAATATATTTAATAAACTCCAACTCAATACAGAAATAAAATTTATTTGTTTAGCGTTTTCCACAACAGGCAATGTCACTAAGCCGCTTTACAGAGAAACAAATAATTCTTAAATAAAAAAACACATTTATAGCTGTCAGGTTTAATATAAACCAGTTTGGTACTAGTCTTTTTAACCATATTCAAAGAATCTGAGAAATTGTGTCAAGCGAGAAGAAGGACAAACTCCCACAGTCGGAGAAAACAACAGAACAATCCGTGCTGTCAGATTCAATTATTTTTAGCTGGACTTGAGAGCACAAACAACTTTGATCGTTCACTTACTGCTGACATGCATTGTTGGATACGCTATCGTTAAACCCCTTGATGCTTCTTGCAACACTTTCAGCCACAAAGCAAAGTTTGGGAGACCAGGCAAACTCACCTGTGACTCCTGATAGTCGATTGTTTAGTGTGAAACCACAATGACTGGAAGCAAGTAATCACAAATGTAAAGGAGGATGTGTATCCAGAGTGGTTTGGAGTTATTATTATTTAGTTAGTTATTTTTTTAAATATTTCATGTTAAGCAAAAGCATTTATTGAACAGTTACTTATTTGTTGGTTACGGAAATGCAAGTTTCTTGCAACAACTGTTCTGCTTATGATGGAATCACTACAAATGTAACGATTCTTCACGTGCCACGATTCAAGATGAATCCATATTCCATTTCAACAACAGGTGCTACGTGGGATTAGTTTTAAAATTAAATCTCAGTATTTTTACACACATTGTACAAATATTGTTTAGATAAATAAGAGATTTATTTCAAAGAAAAAAATAAAAATCATAATCTGATTCATTTTGATTATAAAAAAATCGTATCGTGACTCGTATCGCATCGTAGGTAGAGAGTATCGTTACATCCTTATTTTAAACTAGTCTGTACCGGCCTCAAACCACTGCTTTGACGTTGTTCAGGTTCTACCATTCTTGTACTACAATACCAATCTAGGAACGATTTGGCTTTAAAAAGCAGACATGGCATTTTAAAAACAATAAAGAAAGAACATATATAGCTGAGTAATAGTTATCCTGGTATTTTGTATTTTTTCTTGCCTATTTTTTATCGACACTGAGGCATACGCACTGGCAGAAAAGAGTGGCGCTGGGGTGACCCTGTGTGAACTGTCAATTAATGCTGGAGAGGCAAAAATGAGGCCACAATTCTTTGGAATGTACTGCATTCCATAGGCCGAATCTCTCGTAGAGCAAAATATCCAGCGGATGCTTGATCATGCAGAACAAATCTAAGGCCTTCACACGAAAAGCAATCTAGTGTGACGTCCTTTGTGCAATGCAGCAGATTCTAGTATTGGTCCGTGCAGCTGGAGTAAACAGAGTACGTTTATTCCAGATAAATAAAATAGCCTGTAAGAGGGTTAAAAAGTACCTTCAGAGTTGGAAAAGATAATTTCAACTTCATACAAGATGCAACAGATTATATATTAGTTATATCTAATTACATTTAGGAGTTTAGAAGATGCTCTGACTCGGTCGTCTAGCCATCACAATTTGTCGCTCATTTTTCCAGCTTCTTAGGTCAACTTTGAGGATAAAATGTTAATTTGCTGCATGATATTATCCCACTTACTACCAGGTGGTGGCGGCGTTTCGGGGAAACTCGTTTAGAACCTCAGCAGCTATGTTGCTTTAGTGACTGAAATATCTCTATGCGTTTCTAAGAGCAAGGTGTAGGAGGTGTGTTCTAATGCACTATTGTGTTAACAGTAGATAAACCGAACGGCAGACCAAAACCAAACTTGAGGAGAATTCAAAACACATTAGTGGGAAAAACAAAACAGTGTTAGGGGGCATCACAGCATGTTGCTTCTCTGATGGGTAGACAGATGGGTCAGACAACATTCCTGCTGCGAGCCCATCTATCTTGCATGTTGTGAAATGAACATAAACCCTGCGAGGAAAAGATTTTAAAGAGAGTCGAGAACAAACCGTCCGTGGTATTCAATGCATGTCCGTCAACAACGACAAATCAGAAGAAGAACGGCCACTGAAGAAAAGCCGATATAACCACACGATCAAGCAATTACTATGGCGGCACTACAATACAGAGTCCCATGCACAAATGCAAAAAAGAAGCCTTACGTTAATTAAACTTCTCTGGGCTCTGAGGCATCTATAAAGGACCATTACACAGTGGAAACGTGGATTGACAAAAATGACAATCCAGTTGGACAATGGACAAACAAATGCTTTACATTACAAAGGCTGAGGAACAACAGGTTACGAATACTGGACTGGCCTGACAGTATTCTGACTTTCAACACCCATAATGGGTCATAGTTCTAATTAATTATAAAATAATGGTGTATAGTTTTAATATCTGTTCTTACACATGTATATATTTATTACAAAGTGGCAAATGCTTTACTATCCCAACTATTTTGGAATGTATTACAGGTCTGATGTTTCATGTTTATTAATAAATGAATTAAAGTTTAGCAGACCAAATATCTCAGGTTAATTCTACCTGAAATCAATAGCGCCAAGTAAATATAAGAACCTGTAGGTTTTATTATTATTTATTATTAGTAGTAGTATTTGTGTTTTTCATTCTGTCCCGACTTCATCGATTTGGGGTTCACTTCACTGAAAACATTCATCCTGGCAAATTTAAGTTTGCAGCACTTGTGATAACATGAATTGCCAGTCCCAAAGAGGATCATCTAAACATGTGAAGTGATACTTGTGCTGTGTGAAAAGCTCCTTCAAGCCCTGGAGCCCCGCATTAGGGTCTTCAAACACACAATTTAGGGAAACCTGCACTCCACGATAATGACTTGCACTGTACAGTACTCCAGCTACAGGGTTCTGTGGTGACTGAGAAATACTACAACGTAAAACAAAGTAGACGAATCCCAAAACGCAATTTAGAGAAAAGTTCCATTGATCTTCCGGCTTTTAAGAAAGTGGTGTCAGTAACTGGGTGGTATGTTTGGCAGTAAGCTCCTCCCACCCTTTCCAGAGGAAAAAAAACATGTAAAAAGGTAGACTGGCTATTCCAAGCCGTCATGGATGTGCCTTGACCGCATGTTTAATAGTGTTACATGGTCTACTAAGCAGTAGAAGCATGATTGAATGTAAAGCGAACAAGGAGTAGCTTTGGGTCAATAGTTTCACGGACCAATCATTGTGAAGGAACCAAAACCAGACTGGTTCCAACATGTGCTCCTTGGAGAGGCTTGATTTCTATCAGAATAAATGAATACATTTAAAAGTTAAAGAACATTCGCCATCGTGCCACTCTAATTAGTCTTCTATTTTTTAATAACTGGACCACTGTACACTGCTAATGCTATTACTTTAGGATTATGCCGTTTGGCTCCACAGCTTGGGGCTGCAGAAAGTGTGAATAGTAAAATTCTAACCTGAATGTACATCTCCAGGTTGAAATTTTAATGAATGTGGTCCTGAGCTAACAAATGTCAAGGATTAAGGATTATATTGAACGTACAGAGGAACTAATTACTGCAGAATGAGAACTACTTCCTAGACCTTTCAAGTTGAATATGCTTAAAATTTTAGAACATTTAATCCAACCCTGAATAGAGTGGGCAGTTTGAATGCTAAACGCACTGATACATGAGGATGATATTCACTGCATTGATTAATGTGAACTACAATGCAAACAAGATATCATATGCACGGTCTGGCAATGTAATTCCATTCAGTATTTTCCTTCAACATTGGTTGTTCAAGGAAACCCAAGTGTGTGTGAGAGAGACAGACAGACAGACAGAAGCTACACTACAGGCTGTACTTAGTGAGCTGCCTTGCTGTCCTACTGCCTAAATGTGCAGCTGGCATACAATACAAGGTATGTTATCCATGACATTGTTTTTTTATTATTAAGCATCATTAGCATCATGGCATTCAAACCAATAAGATGATGTCGCACAACACACTAGCATGTAAATTAACATCTCCCGTGGTATAGCTCAAAAAATAATCAGACTCAACCAGGTGGGTGTTCCTAATAAAGTGCTCAGTGAGTGTAGATGTACATATTATGGTTAAATATTTGTAGGAAGCTGACCAGAAGCTGACTGGACATCCCAATTCAAACCACAAAACATTATTAAAGGCACGTAGCTGTGACACCAGTAGCGCTTTTTGATTTTTAGGAAAACTGGTCAAGAGAACTACTACAAGAATTATTCAGTAGTCAAGGGTCAAGACTCTCCACCCAAAGTAAAAAAAAGAAAATCAGCATCAGCTCACATTACATCCAGTGACAATATAAATGAATAGTTTGACTATCAGAAAGTCCAAAGAAGCAAAAAATGGCTGAAACTAGCAAGATTAATACAAACAGAAAAAAACATATATAAAGAAGAACCATCAACAAATGAAATACAATAATAAACTCCCTTAATTCAGAAACTCAAAATATATGTAACACCGCCAACACCCTTGTGACTATTTACAAAAAAAAGTGTGACCCATTACAGATTAATTTAAGATGTAGGTAGGAGTCTTACTTTGAGTAGGACAGCTCCTCAAAAGGGTGAAAATGCTACAGCAAAGGCTACAAGGCTAGGTGACCTGCTCAGTAGTACTAAACTCCACATCAAACATTGCCAAGATCCATGAAGGCCTTACCAAACAACTGCTTTCTCACCTGCCCTTCACTCCTTCTTCTTCTAAACTTCCCAGAGAAGGAGTACCCCCATTCGCTTCCCTAGAGGCTGGGAGAGGCTTATCAACATATAGTTATTTTGTATATGCATACGTTCGATTGTGTGAGAGGGGCACATTGGCTCACTTCACAGCAAGGAGGTCCGGGGTTCGATCCGCAGGAGGGACTGCCCGGGTTATTTTCGGGGTTGATTCTTCATGTTCTCCTTGTGTCCATGCGGGTTTCCTCCCACAGTCCAAAAACATGCAGTCAGGTTCATTGGAGACACTGAATAGTCCAACAGGTACGTAGCTAGTACCTGCCGGCCCCAAGCCCGGATAAAAAGTAGTTGACATGAACGTTGGTTATTTGTTAATTTTACTGCTTTCTGTCAGCTTATTGACTGATAAGAGTCAGACATCGCTTAAAGGATAACAGAAGGACATCATACCATAAAGAAGAGGAATATAGGAATTATGAATCGTTAGATCCTCTAGCATCATCATTTCAGATTAAATCCTTGGCAACTCGTAGATCTAAACGTCTTCAGATCTGACAAAACTAAAACGTCGCATCTGCATCTCGGTCAATTAGCAGCGAGGTTGGGCCTGATTACAGACGCGTCGTGGGGAGCTGCCAACCCAGAGGGATCGTGTTATCTAGTCGTTGCTGCTCCTCTAGAGTAAACGGTACACGGCAAAGCTATTCCTCTGCAGAGGATCTGGTTAAGGGGGGGACGAGGAACAGCTCGGGAAGCTCGTGCTCACGTGCTCCGGCATCCAGATTAACAAGCGCGTCATGCATAAACCGGTGTCGTCTCAGGTTTGTGTACATCATGGTGTTTACTTGCGCCTTGATCTTGTTCAGCTGGTGCCTGTCTGTCGTTACACGCAGCTGTCATTACTTTTAAGTGGAGGGGACGCATCTCTAGTGGCTACGTTTACTGCCTCGCTGCATTAGCGACGGGAGGATTCTTAGGCTGTCTGGAATACAAATTGCGACGTGGAGAAGTGTCATTGTCAAAGCATGTAATATTGATGTGGACGGTGTACCTGAAATATGATGAAATAACCAGGGATGACGGGTGAGTCATTACAGATAGCTGCCGCTTGTACTGCTTGAGGAATAATGTTTCCTTCTGACCAGAGTTTGTCTAATATTAGCATTTAAACCAGCAGCATGAGCACTGACAGGTGAAGGGAACCGATTATCTCTTCATCACCACAAGTCTTGGTGGGATATATGAGGCAGCGAACATTGTGAACATTTTATCCTCAGTGTTGATGTTAGAAGCCGAATTTGGCTTTAAACCTGTCGTAGCTTAGGAGTTAGGGTACATGACTGGTAATCAGAAGGTCATCGGTTCAAACCTCACCACTGCTAGGTTGTCGCTGTTGGGGCCTTGAGCGAGGCCCTTAACCCTCATTACTGAGACTGTATACTGTGACTACTGTAAGTCGCTCTGGATTAAGACGTCTGGTAAATACTGAAATCTAAATGTTATCTACTAGACGTCTTGCTATAATAAGGCAGTAATTGCTTTTTAAAAGATTCTACTTATTGGAAATTATCCTGATTGGTCATTAATGTCCCTTGGGTCTTTCATGTAAGATCTAACACAGATAGCAAAGCTTTAAAAAAATTATGTGCAGCTACTATCCAGCTTCATTTAATAAATTCTTTGTGAATGCAAGTGAAGGAGTCTGAGTGAGTGTGTGAGTGCACCAGCCTTGGTGAGCCTCCCTGCAGAAATGCTTTAGAATTGGGTTCTCTCTGATGTTCTTTGTGGAAGCTCGTGGCATCCTGACCCGTTTTATGTTGCCGCTTCTCACAGCATTTACGATCGAATGCAAGATTAAGGTCGTTAGGGCCGAGACTCCTCGAGTAACTCGAGTGAATCGAGAAAAAAGCACCGAGGCAGATTTGAACTGGAGACTTCTCACACACAGTTCGATGAGTAGTACGTTTCGTGCTTCCACGTACTGTGCAAGAAAGTGCAATTTGGGATGGAACCGAGATCTCACAACGCGGACCGCAAAATGAAAACAGGGCGATAATAACGGCGGAGATCCGCCAGAACAAACTAAAGCAAGAATGAGATGATTTTACACCGAGAAGAAGCACAAACTGTGTGTTGTTGCTACTTCGACAGAAACAATCCTGACAGATTTTTTTTTTTTGCAACATAAAATATTTCTTTTATCTTATTTTATCTCATATGTATTTATTTTTGCTCTTTATTGAAGCAAAGGAATTTCTTACCGCTTTCTTCTTATCGATAGAATAAGAGGCAGCCGTGGCCTGGTTATTAGAGAACTGGGCTTGCCGGTTCGATTCCCAGAGCCAACATGTCATGACTGAAGTGCCCTTGAGCAAGGCACCTAACCTCTAACTGCTCCCCGGGCACCGTAGCTTAAACTGGGTTAAAATGCGGAGGACGAATTTCACTGCACAGTGATGAAGAGCGTATTCTAAATCTAAAATAATAATACATTTCATCGTTGGGCCTTTAACGTGCATAAAGTCAAATGATTTATTGGTTTAATCTTGCAGTGAACGTTTTGGGTGAACTGTGGGGTTTTTGGTGGGCCAGAAGCACTGTCTGGAACATCTCTGACGAAGGCTTCACACAGCTACAAATTAAAACCGGGCAAAGATGTATCCAGCCTGCAAATCACATTATGTGAATCCCATTCTTAAATCGGGGTTGGCAGAGTGGTGCAGCAATTAGTGAGGGCGATGCAAAGCACCACAGTCTTGAACACCTGGGTTAGGGCATGATGTTCAGTCACTGTCATGACATGCAAATTGAGATCTAGCTTCTCTAAATTACTGCTAATGTACATTAGTGATTAAGCAAGCGAATGGTGTCCTGTCCAGCGTTTATTCTTGCATTCTGCCAAACCTACCAAGACCCGCTCGCTCACTGTTTAACTAGTGAGTGTTCGATTAATCGTGGCTTTATAAATCAGGTTATTAGGGCGCTCTATCTAGGTTGTTATTACATCACGTTTCATTAGCATCTGCATCGTACCATTCAGATCAATGGGACCAGCGTTAGCTCCAAACGGCTACCAGACATTCACACTTTATACACATTAAACAATCATTTATTAACACTGACAACAACTTGTATATTGCATTAATATTTGAAAGTGGCATCCCAAAAACTCAAACTCTTCCTCTAAGACTAGGCTTCTGCAATAGACTGTTTAACCATTTGAGCACGTTTGAGACTTCTTTCAAATTATTTCTTTTAAACTTTGACTGGATGTTTGTAGACAATTACATGCAAGATGCAGCAGCTGTCAGCTGCTTCTAATGCAAGGCACAACATCTGTTTCAATCTGAGATGTTATCCAAATAGGATGAAAATTAAGCTAAATTAAAAAAACAGGATTTAGTTTAGACTGGAATTATTTGCAGGTGAGAAAAATATCCAGACAATAAAGTATACTTGACTATTTAAATATCCAGAACCAATTTGTCTCTTTCTGTGTGAATTTTGCATGTTCTCTCTCTGTCCTTCGGGTGCTCCGGTTTCCTCACAAACATGCTGCCGGGTTAAGAGGAAGTTGGAGAAGTTAGGACACACTGAACTGTCCTGTAGGTACCTAGCCCCTCGGATGCATATAAACCAGAGCAATGTAGTACCGGTCAGACACCTGGATAAATAGGGAGAGTTGTCAGGAAGGGCGGCCGGCGGAAAACTATGCCAAATCGATACTGCGGCTCAGGATCTGATGTGGCGAAACCTAACGAGAGCAGCCGGAATAAATATTATGAGGATGTTAAACCTCGTCACCAGTCAGAACATTAAAAAATCAAGCAAACTCACAGCAGCACGATTTCAATACTAATCTGCATGTGAAAAAAATCACATCACATCTTCATTAGTGGCACAATACAGTTCCCTTAATCCTGAGCCGTTGTTTATGGAAAACACGGACATTCACAATCACAATTGTTTGTGATTTCAATTAATGACGACTTCAAAAATGTGCATTCAAGCAGGCAACAAAAAAAAAAGATGACTGCATAAAAACAATCCTCAGACTCTTAGCAAGCAATTATAATAAGGACATAACGGTGCTTAATTTCTCAGCATATACTCTAAGCATTAGTTTCCATAATTTGACCTTATTATTATTATTTCCATAATACAAGCTTGTTACAAATTCAGTGTTTGGTTAGAATAAAGAAGAATTTAGTGTTCGGTTGCGAGTATATGACAAGAAGTCTGCTTGAAATTTTAGTAAAGCATATGCCTGCTCGAGGTACAGTGTGGGCTGCAGAGACTTTCCATACACTGACCTAAGAAACAAAAGAAAAACTTTGATCCATGAGATGTATATGAGTTTTTTTTCTGCTGTGCTTGTGTGGGAAGACCTTTTGTGCTACTGAAACGCAATTTAAATGAGCCTTCAACTTGGAAGCGGGTGAGAAACCTGCATGAGTGATCAAACAGACATGCTCTCTCGCAGGCCTGATTTTTGAAGACATGCTCGAGACTAGATGTAGTCGAATATCTGGCCAGATTTAGAGGCAGTTTGGCAGCGGTCTGCCCCCCCAAAACAGTATATCATCGTTAATCACAACCAGAGCGTCTTTCAGAATTGGAATCGGCTGTTGTTGGCTCTGTACGCATTTATAATTCAGATTAAAAAAAACATGGCACACATTTAAAGTAGTCTCTGTAAGGCTTAGCATTGTTGGAACTACATATGTGATGAGAAATGAAAGAAGCTAGATTGGCAAGACATATCCCAGCTTTTCAACAGTAACACCGTCGACGTGGCGCCGGTCCATCACAGGTACCTAAAGGATGATTCAGTGTCTCCAATCGGCCTGGTCGCATGTCTTTGGACTGTGGGAGGAAACCCACGTGAACACAAGGAGAACATGCAAACAACACAGAAAGCACCTAGATCAGCCCACCCGGGGATCGAACCCAGGACCTTCTCGCTGTGAGGTGACAGTGCTACCTACTAAGCCACAGTGGGTTGTGATCCACATAATTGATTAGGTCTGGTTTTACACTGCATGCTCTTCCTGACACAACCCTCACTATTTATCCAGGCCTGGGACCTGCACTACAATGCACTAATTCATTCATCCTAGTGTTTAGGTACGTGTAGTACAATTCAGAGGTTTTTGGACTGTAGGAGGAGAACATGCGAACTCCACATAGGACCCGGACCGCCCCAACGTCGGATCGAACCCTACCTGCCCCGAGTGCAGCACCAATGACGTCTAAGTGAACGAATACATGTAACGGATGTCCGTTTTGAACAGTATTGAGTGAACAAGGTGTGTATTCGAGCTGACTCAGACCTTAAGACTCCAGCTCCTACCTTTTGCTGGGACTTGAATCAAATGTGTGCGTACTGAATCAAAAAGCTATGCTCCACGAAGTCGGATAAATGAAACGGCGCTGGTATTGGAGGCATGAAGCAGCAAAGATGGACATTTTCTCCACCAGTAAATACTGAACCAGGGCATCTTTCTGAAACAAGTGTAAAGGTGTCCGTACACCCATGCTCCCACCTTGTGGGGAGACTCTGCACTCGGATTTAAGGTGTGCAACGTGTGTCCGGCATGTTTGTCCTTGGTAATCACACTTCCACGTTGGATCACAGGCCGGCTGGCACTTTTTAACGCATTGGCACAAAGCAGCCAGAATTGTGACGACACCTACATCCTCGGTGCAATCAGTTTCTTAAGACAATTTAGTGTCGGGGTGTGTGTGTGTGTGTGTGTGTGTGTGTGTGTGTGTGTGTGTGTGTGTGTGTGTAAGTGTGGCACTACTGCAGACACGCATCCGTGAGATACAACTGATAGAAAACGTTACAGGATCCAGTTCTGCTCATCATGGATCAACTGGCTTCATTTTTAGATGTTTATGTTAAATTATAACTATTAAATCCTGGATCAGTCGTGGTCAGCAGTAAATGCATTCGCAAATTTCTCCGGTAGCAGATTTCAGCCAGGACACCGAGTTTGTTATGGAGACCGCCGGTCCACGGGTGGGTCCTAA
>JAYDZG010000028.1:2647277-2663413 GCA_034509265.1 Microcambeva bendego | reverse complement strand
TTGACGTCACCGACGTGCGACTTTGGATATTCGTTGATGTAAATAAAGTATCATCTGTTAGCTGCATTGATAAGCTATACAATCGTTATTTTATATCTTCATTGTTAATTTCACTCTTGTTTTAATACCATCTTTGTTAATATTACCCTTCGTTTAATAACATTGTTGTTAATATAGTCGTTGTTTTAATATTCTTGTTATAAATGTATAATTTAAATGAACACCATTTATTCACCCGACGAGCAGAACTACATGCTAAAAAGTAGAAACAGATTTTCCTAAATAAATCCTTATTTTATAACCGAAACATTTCCAGTGTTATTATTTTTTTATTTTAACATTATATTTGTTTGGTGTAATACTGTTTCATGGTGGATCTAAAGAAATACAAATGTCTATATGTTTCTGTAAATGTGTATTTGTGTTTTAATATTATATTTTGGGAAAATGTCGATAATATTGGTTGACAGATGAAGGAATGGCTTTGTTCTTATGTACATTCATGGGTTTTTAACTGATTTATTTTACATGTATGTCAACAAATGTGGATGAGATCGTTGTTAATAATGTTAATATCACCGCTGATCGTTATCTACAGAGTTCTTTTTGTAAATCCTGCATGTGTTTGTAACACTGGTTAAAGTAGGCAGCCTGGGCCTCCACAAACTCATGCAGACATCACAAATTATTCACCTGGAAAAAAGAAGAAAAGAAGGAAAAAAAAATTCAGCCACTTAATATTTTCTTTCACATTTGATAGTAGAATTTAAAATACTTTGAGACTTGAAAGTTTCCTTCCTCTTGATTAGCTTTGCTCTTGTGCATCACTGACAATTCCTTCCATACATTGTTGGCTTGCCAGCCTGCTTGCTTTATTGCTGGGGGAAAATATTATATTACATTACCCTAATGACAATAAACAAACCCCAAAACTCAGTTCAATCAATCATAAATTGGGAATAAAAATACATTTATTTGACAAATAGATACACAGCGGTGGAAAAAGACACCACTTTACAAAATTATCTGTTTATTCAGTTTTATGATGTGTGTGAGTTTCGAACTGGGGAGTTCACACACACACTCACACACAGTGTTGCCACATGTCGACTTGGCACCACCTGAGCAGCTAGAATGCACAAAACAGTGCATTGTAGAGGAGGGGTCATCGGTGAGCTCATCGGTGAGGTCATCGGTGAGCTCATCGGTGAGCTCATCGTTGAGGTCATCGGTGAGGTCATCGGTGAGCTCATCGTTGAGGTCATCGGTGTGGTCATCAGTTTGGTCATCGGTGAGAAAACATTTTTTTAAATATGAAGCTATAATTCAGCTGTTAGCAATGGTTATCAGTTTCTGAACCACTAGCGACGTAACATTCAAACTGGTTTGGGCTAGTTAATCTCTGTCAATCTAAAACCATCAAACTACAGCAGCCAGGACTGGGTGACATGGCGGAGGCTGTTTCTCTCCTGTAGTGTAATGAACTGTGTAAAATAAGTTGCTTAAACTGCTGAACATTACCCACTGCTTAGCATTCAGCACTAGCCGAAGTATCTACCAAACTACTTGTTTTATTTATGGTTTATTTTGAAGACAATTCAGTGAGTATATATTTCATTTTATTTATTTATTTTTGCATACAGACTTTCATATTTTATAAAGGTATTAATTTATATTTAATCAATATTAAAGATATATCTATATTTAAAACCATTAGATTTTTATTTTTAAAAAATAGCAAAAATGTATGAAATATATCATAAATGTTTGGTTTTTTATTATAAAATATTTGAATGTCAAAATACAAATTTTTCACTTGTTTTTATTATTTATTTATTCATTCATTGTTTTGATCGGCATCTACAGATGAATTGTTGGTATTATTTTGGCCGTGCTGGTTTTTTCAGGCAAAAAAAACATAAATGTATGGTGCTACCAGCCTGGCTGGGCTTCAGCTAGAACCCCACATCAGCTTGATGCTAATTATAATTATAGTAATATTTTTATTTCCTTGTCTGCACGTCTTTGCCCTTTTCAAGAAAAGCCAAAATACCAGATTTTATCTTTCATATGTGCCGAGAACGACTATAAGACGTCTCCTGAATTAGCTCCGGCCGCCGACGTCTCTCTCTGCTCCCTCATTAAAAAAGAACCACGTTCGCTTCCCCGCGTGTGTTGGAAGCACATATGAGGCAATATGTTCACACCCGGCGCTATAAATTTGGGGATTAGCCCCTTTATTAGATCACAGCTGAAATATTAGGACGTCCAATCATTGTTGCAAGATGGTGTTATTATCCGAGTCCAGTTCAGAGCCGCGCTGCCCTGTGCGAGACGGTAAACAATCCTCGGGAGTAATAATCTGGACCTTCCTTCTCCTGACGCCGTCCACCGTATTATCTATCGATCCCCGCTGGGGAGAATTGGACAGGAGCCGCTATTACAGAGGTCGAACCTGGCTCGCTGCTTTAATGGGAGGTGTGAAGATGAGAGGATGAGGAGTTCTTCACGGGGTCAAAACGAAAGATTAGCAATAGCGATAAACGCGGCGGTGTGTGATGTGTTGGAACTATATATCCTAAATGTTTTTTACATTTTTCTGTGGATGACCATCATAAAGAAACACCAGCTGGTCAGTCGCCATCATTTGTCACGCTGTTTTTATTTCTCTCCGAGACCCAGCGCTACGTCTTGTGGTTTTATGCAGATTCTTGCCGTTGAGGTCGAACACATAAAGACATTTTTAACCCTCTTGATGTAGGCACAGAGGGGTCGCCGGCCAAAGTCCTGATCGGTAACCAGAAATGAAAGTCGATGACATTCTAGCACTTTACACAACAAATTATTCACCATTTACATTTTCAGCCTTTAACAGAGATGCCTTTGTCCAAACCGACTTACATTTGTTACGGCATACAGTGAGCAATTTAGGGGCCCAACCGCAGCAACCTAGCAGTAGTGAGATTTGAACCGGCATCCTTTGGATTACTAGTCCAGTGGGGCCATCGACACCGTGAAAGGACCCCAAGACACAAAGCAGCTGTATAGGACATTAAATTATGACAATAAGGGAGAAAACCCAACCTCACACTCTTTGTTTCTTGTCATTGGTTGCTCCGGTCTGAATGATGCCTGGATGGTTCAGAGCTGTATGGAGGCCCGGTTCAGAGCTGTACGGAGGCCCGGTCCGGTGTTCAGTGGCTGGTTTTGACTGGTTTCTTCACTCCGAGCGTAGGCGTGGAGGTTCATCCAGCTCCATGTGGACGGTGGACTTCTCCTCAGACGAGCTGCTGCCGGATCACTGTGAAGCTCATTAAATTTTCACACTGCACTGTGTCGGTTCTTGAGCTTTCTAATGAACCTGAAGGTTTAAAGTGAGGAGCAAAACAAATGTAGAGTTTAAGTTTAACCAGAAAAAGCGTGAAGATTAAAGTTGATCTTGTGATGTGTTCCAAATGCAGCTCGTTATTCTCTCTGGCATTGATATAAAAGCCAAGTTTTTATAGTTTTCCATTTGATGCTCTTATTCTTTTTAAATGTGTTGATTAAATAATACACAAACGATATAATGAGCTTGTTGGACATCATCCCATTTCAAAAGAAATGCTTTTAAAATAGAGAAACCTCTACAAGTTTATTATTATTATTGTTGTTCTACCTGTTTATTATTATATCATTTGTGTTGTTGGAGTATTGTTATAATAATAGTAATGATAATAATAATAAGTATTGTTTTTATTTATGTTATAATTATTATCTTTATAGTATCAGTTCAGTTCATTGTCTTTAATCTCTTATCCTAATTAGGGTTGGGGAGGGGTGCTGGAGCCTATCTCAGCTCTTCAACGAGCTCAAGGAACATGGTAACACCCTGGATGGGGCGCCGGTCCACTGTGGGAGGAAACCGGAGTACCGGGAGGAAACCGGAGTACCCAGAGGAAACCCACACGGACACAAGGAGAACATACAAATTCCACACAGAAAGGACTGAGATCGCACCAACCTTCTCGCTGTGAGGTGACAGTGCTACACACTAAGCCACTGTGCCGCCTTTTATATTATTATTATTATTATTATTATTATTATTTCGTTTACATTTTTTAAAGAACATTTTATTCAGATCTTATAAAGCCACATCAGATCCCCAAATGCTTTTTCATATTCAAACACGGTGTGACCTAAATAAATGGACACATGTGTACAGTGGAGTTTAGGTATTTAGCTACACCCATTAGTAGGGCAGAACCATCTGTTCAATCTGGTCACACTGTGGTTTACAAGATGCAAAATCCAAAACAATTCATGGTTTGCCAGCCAGAAGAGTTTGAACTCACAGACACTTGTGTTGACTATTCCACATCTTAAAGGTGTCTTGGCCTTTTATTACACTAATTGTAAAGTTAGTCAATCTTCTACATAAAACAAGTCTGGTTCAGACACGTCACTTATAAGTGATGTAAATTCTTCTAAACGAGCTTTTGGGAGGGCGTGGTGAGAGCGTGCTGGGGTGACAGGGGCTGGAAGACAGATGAGCTGCAGTTCTGGGAGCTTCCAGATCAGCGGGTTACAGATTAGCGCCCGTTCTTTACCGGACTCTCCTAAATGATGAGCTGGGAGGGTCCAGATCGAGAGGCGCGAGAGCTGAATGATAAACAGCGGCACTGAAGGTCAGCTCGGAGCTGATAGATGATCTTTGGTAATAAATCCTGCTCGGTGGTCCAGATGCAGCCTTGTTACACCGCACACACTCGTTAGAGGATTCAGGTTAAATGGTCTGTCTGTATTGTTGTTTGTTAAATAACATTATTAGTTAAGATGTTTTATTAATTAATGTTTTAATATTGTTAGTGCTCTTGATATTATTATTATTATTATTATTATTATTGTTGATACTGAGGGTTTCCCGTTCTAAACGTTTCCTGACATTATTCCTCCAGATATCAGGGATTATCTGTACAGTCGTCTCTAATCCTGGGATAAAAAGCATCGCCATCACGTCCCTATATTATGAAATTAAAAGATCTCGATAAGGTTTTTGCAAAGGAAATGAACAGTCGGGTGACGAAGGAGCGACATTCACACTGAATTCCGTTCATCACCCCCCTGCCCCCCTGCCACCCGCCCAACACCACCTCACTGTAATTACCAACAACAAACAGCAGAGATGTTTCCTAATAAGACGGAGTCAGAGCAGGTCTCATTACGCTGGTGGAGATGAACACTGCGAGATAACTCGAACACAAGAAGAGCCGTGATCCAGGACACACGCCAGCCGTGCTTATATCTAACGATGTTTTAAACCACTGCTTATATTAATGTTTTGTTTGTCTACTGGTCTTAATTATTATAGCTGTTTATTAGCTGCCATAGCTTTGGAACAGAAGACAGAAGGCCAGAGTATCACACGCTCTCTTATTGTGCTCAAACAGGAAAAGAAGCTCCAGATCTGGTGTAGATCAAGAACCCAGCATGTCACTTCACAACGTGTACATTTCTGTCTACATTACCAAACGCCTGAGGTACCGGTACCACGAATACCTCACACATCTGTCATCTCATGGCAGATCCTGGCGGGTTCTAGACTTAGCTTAGAGAAAACAACCTTATTTATTGTCTTAAACAATCTACGCTTCGACAGTGTTTCTGGTGTAAATGCTGCAGTCTAAGATTGGTTAGAATTGATTGCAAATATATTTTAATCATTTATTTTTCAGTAACTTCAAGAATGTTTTATATGAATAAAGTACACGAACCAATCGTTTTAAAAATCCTTAAACTCTAAAGTTTAATTCATTCATGAGTATTTTAATAATGCTATTATTGGCCGAGGGTAATATTTAACAAAAAAAAAATTCATAAAAATGTATTTGGTTTGATTGTTTAACTTTATTTACTTTTTAGTGACTCCAAGAGTATTTTGCATGAATATTTTGATATTATGAACTGTAGAGGGTAATAATAAATAAAAAAAACTTTGATCTTTGGTCTTTACACACAGGGACGAACTTTGTTAAATTCTGAAATCCATTATTTTTATTTTATTAGTTTTAATCAGTGAAGCTTAGAATAGATTCCAAAAATCCAGAAAAACTTCCATAAATATCCTAAACTTCTACTTTTTATTTTATCATTCCCATTCCAGAATTACAGTCCCAGTCCCTCCACGTCTAGCTTAAAAATGAAAACATCCCTGGTTCCCCCGATAAATGATTTGAATCACAAGTCTATGTCTGTACAGTTTATTATCTACTGTAACTTCCCCTACTAATCACTACAGTAAATGTGTCCACCAATGTGTTTCACCAGGACACACTAAGTACCCAGTGGGAATTCCCAGAACAGGGCGCCGACTTGTCTCAAGGCTTCGGGCGGCACCAATCTGTGGCTAATTAAGTGACGCCTGATCGAGTCACCAAGCTGGAAGTGGCCAGCCTGTGAAGAAGAAACATCTGTTCTGGATGTAAACATCATTTCATGAAGAAAGATCTCCACACAGCTCTGAACTAATGGAGCATCTTCTGTTCTCTTCTGCTGCACAACACTCTCCTTTAGGTGTGTTAGGTTGGTGCAGGTGCATGCTGGGTAAAATCAGACTTCTTACCAGCCGAGGAAACAACAAGCGTGGTCACGCACGCACGCACACACACACACACACACACACACACACACACTTCTGAGCAGAGCGCGTGAAACCCTGGGAGATGTTTCCATGGTTCTGTAGTGCCCTCTGCAGGAGGATTCTGTAAACACGCATCCAGGTTTGCCAACGCCTTATCCTGGTCCAGATCGCGGTGGGTGGGATTCATTAAGCGAAATGCAAGTTAAATGACACACACTCACAAACACACACACACACTTAGGCCAATTCTAGCAGGTCCAATTAATCTGACAATTAATCCTTTAAGAATTCGTTCTTTCATTGATTTAATCCGAACTAAATCTGAAGTCTATATTTATTATTAAATTAAAATGGAAACCAACAATTAAAATTCTGCCCTGATGCATAAACAAATCCAGCTTCGACATTAATTGTGCCTAATGATCTTGTTTTTGTTCATTTGAAGAGTTACAACTAATGAGTTAACGACGAATTAAAAGGAGTCATTTGAAATGACAGGAAGCAGAACAGATTGACGAGGGAAGAAAAACAGAGAAAGTTCTCGAAGTCTTGATTGGGTTCAGATGCTAATCTTCTGGTTTGGACACGAGTGTGGGCTCAGTGGGAAACAGTGGCCACTAGGAGGCGCTAGTGAGAGCACTTGCTTGAAAAAGAAGGGTGTGTCAAGATGGCAGAAAAACTGTTCCAATAAATTAAAAAGTGAATACAGCACGGTGGCTTTAATGGGTAGCACGGCGAGAAGGTCCTGGGTTCGATCCCCGGGTGCAGCTTTCTAGGTCTTTTCTGTGTGGAGTTTACATGTTCTCCACATGCATGCCTGGGTTTCCTCCGACAGTCCAAAGACATGCTACCAGGTTGATTGAAAACACTGAGTTTTCCTGTAGGTACCCGAGATGGACTCTTGCCTTATCCAGGGTGTTACCGTGTGTCTTGAAGAGCTCGGATAGACTCCGGCACCCATACTCGACGATACTTAAGATAAGAGATTAAAGACTTGAACTTAAACACAGTATATAATGTATATACTAAACTATGGTATGTTATATACCAATTAACAATATCTACCTTTATTGAATATGTTTAAATATGTTTATTCTATTGTTCCTGCTGGTCTGGCTGAGAATTAAAGTTTCATCGTACTAAGTCGATCTTACTTGGCTGATCGAAGACTGAAGACAAAAAGACGAACAGAGATTGAACAATTTAATGTTTATTGCAGTTATTAATGGTTGCATACGGTTCGATTAGCCACCGAGTGATCGCAGATGGACGTTATCAGCGAGAGCCGAGATGATTGTCAGCATGGAACCCCAAACTCGCAGAGCATGAACTTAGTAGGGACTTTTAAGGTTCATAATGTAACCGGACCGCCCCGTCTTGCTGCGAGACGATAGTGAGGCCCAGTTGGCTATAGAACCTGTAACGTGTTATACTTATTATTGTGTCTAGGTTTCTGGGCTCTCGATTCGACGCTTGATGCAGCAGATACTAACTGGCCAACGTATCTATCTGTCGAGTTGAAGAAATGGAAAGAAAATGCAAAAATAAAATGCTTAAAAAATACCACGTGGTAGCAGCAAATCTGAAAACATACAATAGAGACAGTAAACATTCAAAAGAAGACGCATTATAATAGTTTGCTTTTTATCATATGATTTCATTTCCAGTACAAGTCAGAAAAATTGCTTTGTGCTTCTAGAATCTGATCGGGGATTGTACGCGTTAGGGATGTAACGATGCATTCTACTCATATGATGATTTTTTTAGAACGTGAAATTGAAAAGAAAAAAAAAAAGTATCCCGCAACAATGACATATTTATCATCATTATCATCATTTATTAATTTAAACAGTCGACGATTATTCCTTTGTGTTAAAAAAAATTTAAGTGAGCGCCCCCTGCTGTTTAAAGCGAATATTGATTCATCTTGAAACGATCATCGATACAAATCGATTCCCCAAATGATTCTTTCTGAATCTTTACATCCCTAGTACGCGTGAGTGTCCTGCCGCACGTCGGGCCAGGATGAATTTAGAAACGAGGAGCGCCCCCTAGCCGAGGCCGCTCGAAAGGCCGAACGCTCCGAGAGGAAAATAACCGGCTTCACTCGGACGTCTCGGTTTACTGTGGCGCAGATGCTAAAGTGCCGCTGGAAATTGCATGTTCGGATCCGAAGCAACAGCTGCCTTTTGATGGGCTCCGTTCACACTGCGGGACCGGGAAGAACGTTCTTATACCGGAACGTCAGGGAAGAACAACACCCGCTTGCAACACAAGCTTTTAATAGGTTTAAAACTAATGCTATTAAAAAGTCCCCTCGGTGGTCTTTGTCCTGCCATAACAGCCACCAGCCTTCTGATGAATCTTCTCATAAGACTATGTAGGGGTTTGAGCACGTTCTATAAAACCATGCCAGCATTTGTATGGCCCTGGTCAAGTCGGTATTCCGGTTCATTCCGAAGCTTTAATTCTGCTAGTGTACATGTCATCTTATCGTCCTTGTGTTCAGCGTCTTATTGTCTCTTATGTTTTTAGATCTCAGGGCCCTTATTTTTATTCTATCGTATGTCTCGCGTCAGCCTATTTTTTATTTCATTCAGTTAACTCTTGTTTTAGTTATAATCGAGTTATTCAATTTATTTATTTATTATTATTTTCAATCCTCTGTATGTCTTGTACATATTGAAGTATTGACAATAAAAAAAACGACTTGACTTGATGTCTTCGGGATCTGCACTGCACCCGTGCTCTTGATTCCAGGTAAATCAGGCCCCAATAACCCTGACCAGGAAAAATTGTCAGTAAGACATCAGAAAGAAATCGGCGAGATTTGCGGTGTGAACGAAGCCCCGTTAAAGAGAAACACCCCAAAACATCGTTTGAAGCGGAATGAGCTTTCTGACTCGTCCAGCCGGTCGTTCCGCGGCTCATTCCAGTAAGTGGATCGGTGGTTAAACACCCTGCGCAGGACGGCGCCGCCTGACCGCTGTAGCTACTTGGACGTTCGGGCCGCGTCGCGTTTCAGGCAGTCCTCGGTCACGCCCTGCGCCGCCAGCTCGGCCAGGACGTTGTCCAGGTAGTTGGGGTCCGGGTAGCCGTGGCCCGAGACGTTGGACATCATCTCGGTCTTGTGGTGGATCTCGTTCCACACCACCGTGTCGGGCTCGCCGGTGGTACTGGACGTGCCGATGGTGAAGATCAGGCGCCGCGTCCACGCCACCTTCAGGAGCTCCAGGACCTGTGGATAGAGAAGATGATGGAATCTTGGATCTGCTTCTGTGCATGTGGGCACCTGTGGCTTGGCTCTCTAGCGAAGTATTGGACGCCATCGGGATCCACAGTAGGGAGGAGGAAAAGAAGTGTGGGTGCAGGGGCGAACGTGGACATGATCTAAACCCCAGTCACACCCCAGGACGTAATCACTAGATTAGATTTCGTTAACTAGAACATTAAAAACAAAGGAAGGAAATGACTAGAAGAATTAGGTGAAGTAGAAGAACTAGGGGTCCAGAGTGGCAGATTGAGAAAAAAAGATGGTAAAAACTTAAACTTCTGGTTCAAACCTTTCGGCCCTTCTCGTCATCAGGCAGGAAGCAGAGGCGAGGAAAGCCCCGACTGGTGTACGCCTGGCCAGGGTTCGGGTGCTCCACGCCCTGAGGACAGAAGGGAGGGAGATGAGAAAATTCCCCGTAGCTAGGAAAGAAAGGGAAGAGGCACGGATGAGTCTGCGTTTAATGTGGCACCTGTATCCCGGGGGGGATGTTATAGATGATCTGTATGGTGCTGCAGTCCGAGTGGCCGGGGAGGGACAGGGGGACGCTGTAGATTTCCATCTTGCCCTTGGGCTGGGTGCCGGTCTTCTCTCCGTAGATTGTCTTGCACGAGGGGCACTGCAGGCTGCCGTCCTTCACCGTCACACACACAGGAGAAAGGAAGACGTGGATTAGTTACACACACTCCGTCGAGAGTGATTTTTCACTCACTGAGGCATCACACAAAAATCAGTTCTATTTCATATTCGCTACGTGAGGATTGAATCTATTAATTAAATCTATTGTTCTGAAATGATTTACAAAGATTTTTACATTTGTTTGTAAATCAGTTTCTATATTAAATCAATTTGATTAGTGTCTCTGGCATTAAAATGTAAAATTAGCTTACATAAATAAATATTGTATGTTGCTTTGTGGTATCAAAAATGGATGAAATGTCTAACTACTATATTCCATAGCACAACAAAATCAATAGACTTGTTATTCCAGCTGAAAATATCTTTTTAAACTCTACATTTAACAAAATGTATAAAAACATCCATGCAAAAAAAACAAATGGGTCACAGGTAAGTCGTTTTTGATCTCTTAATGAAATCTCCTGTGATGCATTCAGTACACAACGAATCCACCAGAGGGCAGACGACAAGTGCCAAGAGGTCTCGCTAGAGGGTTAAACTGAAAAGCTGACTTAATGTCTCCAGCCTATGTACTGAAAATGCTTGAACTGTCCCTGAATGAACTGTAGAATTACACCTGTATGCACCTTTATCTGAAAATTTGATCATTATTTGTCATTTGTTGAATGCTGGGATTGCTTTCACCACCACAGATGATCGGTTGGACTAAGAATATAGACGAGCCTTCTTCTTCTCGGGTGTGTATTCGGGAGGGACTAGAGGGATAAGGTTTTAAACTCATACCTTGTTTCCGTTGTTGTACATGGCCAGCATGCAGAGCATGTGTAGGGTGTGGCCGCACTTGGTGAACTTTCCCACCGTGTTGGGTTTCAGGGACTGGCTGTCGTCTTCAGGGCTGTCGTAGCCAGAGATGCAGGACAGGCGCTCCATGCAGATCATGCAGTCCTGAAAGGGAATTGATTTTGTTCATTTCTGTATAGCAGAAGGGTATTTTTGTTCATTCTTGTTTAGTAGAAGGTATTTTTGTTCCTTTTTTGTATAGCAGAAGGGCATTTTTGTTTCTTTTTTGTATAGTAGAAGGATATTTTTGTTCATTCTTGTATAATAAAGGGGTATTTTTGTTATTTTTTTATAGTCGAAGGGTATTTTATTCATTTCTGTATAGCAGAAGGGTAATTTTGTTAATTTTTTAATAGTCGAAAGGTTCATTTCAGTATAAGAGAAGGGTATTGCTGTTCATTCAGACAGAAGGCTGTGTGTGTCCTACCTCGTCTGGAATAGTAGACACTTCCTCCATGTATTTCTTAATGACTTCCTCAGGCTTCTGGCCAGCTGGGGACACAATGGAAACATTTGCACACATACACGCTGGCTACAACAGGTGATGTTTAGCTTTTAAGTTCACACATTTTGCTCCACTGAGATGTTGCACTAACATTATTTTGCCTTTGAGACTGACCTGGCTTACAGTTAACTATGGATCTGATTTTTATTTGGATTACAGCAGCACATGTTAAACCCCTGACTGTCCAGCTGGATGGAAGGATTAATTTAGAGAGAGGAGAGATTAGATAGATACGATAGACAGATAGAATTGTGTTTTTTGCATTTAGGAGATGATTCTGTATGTGTAAACTTACCAACTGATAATACACAAACAAAAAAGGGCAGGGAAAAAAAGGGGAAACTGTGCCAACGTTAAGACAAAAGCAGTCCGGGATGCCATACTCTCGAAAAGTGCTGAAGAAGTCTTGTGGCACTTTGGGAGAGTAACAGGATCTTGATGGGTATGTGCACTATGTGCTATGATTTCGCTCCTTTGAGAACGCTGGGCACA
Organism: Microcambeva bendego; assembly: GCA_034509265.1. NCBI lineage: Eukaryota > Metazoa > Chordata > Actinopteri > Siluriformes > Trichomycteridae > Microcambeva > Microcambeva bendego. The sequence goes on along the minus strand of JAYDZG010000028.1, from coordinate 2,651,047 downwards.
GCCGAGGCACAGCGACAAAAATGGCGTGAGCGTTAGATTGCGTTTTCGGTTAGCTGATATTAGAGGTGAGCGTGTCAGACTCGCTGGCGGGTATCAGTCGTGCCCGAACCTGGATGGACGCGCTTCTGTTCTGTGTGACCTTAGAATGCCAAGCAGTGAGTCGGTTTAGGTTGTGTGTGGCCGAGCGTGGTGCTATCTGGACAGATTAGGAGAGCGTCATGCGAATAATGAGGACGGACGGACAATGAAAACTGATTTAATGATTCGATGACCAGACCGGTGATGCGGCGACGAGACGCGACACGTGATGAAGCGGCGTTCAGATTCAGAGCGAAGCGACAAAACTGCACGAGAAGACACGAGGGGTGGGCAGCAGGAAGGGGGGGGGGTGATTCGGGGGTGGGCGCGGCTGGACTACCTGTCCTGTGCTGTCTCTTTGTTCTCCTAACGGAGCCGGCCTGGGCTTGGCTGGGCTTGCTCGGGGGGCCGGTGATGAAGCGAACTCCCAGTCCTGCTGCTGACATCAAAATGGAAGCCATGCCTGGATAATAGCCGGGCCCCGAGAGCCAGGTGGAGAACATGCGGGGAGGGGAGGAGAGGGGAGAGGGAGGGAGGGGAGAGGAAGAACGATGAGCCAAAAGTGGAGCAAGCCAACCACGAGTGTGTGGGGGGGCGGGTGGCTGCATGCTGTGATGATGGTGGGTTCTCTGGAGGGGGCCGTGGCGCTCCCTTGACGTTAAGGAAGTCTGACAATCGGAGAGTTACGGTGTCCGAGCGGTCAGGGCGTCAGTTAGATTTATCTTTTGCGGCACTTCTTCCTTCCTGATGAATCCTCCGGATATTAATAGACATCCTGAGCGTCCTGTCGAGTCCAGATTTAAACTACTCTTGTCTGAAGGGTCAAAATTAGGGATGTCGCGATACACTCTACACACAATGCGATATTTCCATGCACATTCGATCGAGTTAATGTTAGTTCTGTTCACCTTAATATTTAACTGTTACAATGAAGGAATTCTGAGTCTTAAGACGTTTTACAAGATTTATCATTAATGCCTTGGCAGTGGTCCCAGCCTGCTTGGCCACTGAAAAAGAGGGTTTCCTAAATAAGCACAAAATCCTATAAACTCTTGACCTTTGTTACTACATGGAGTCCTGATTTCCCATATTGACCACAACTGAGCATCTGCTGAACCACCTCGATGGTCGTGTTGGCTCTACGGATGCTCCCACCCTCAAGCAGCTCTAAGATGCTCTGCAGTCAGCACGGCTGCAGATAGTCACGAGGACCAACGGACCGAGCGAGTGTCAGGCTCTACAAAGACATCTTTGAGAGTTCAAGCGTAAATAAGTGCTTCTTTCAACAACGACAAGAGAGCTGTGAAGTACGGTACTGGTGAGTGTGAAGGAGCTGTCGTGAAGATGTGCGGTACCTGCCAGGGCGGCGCCGACGCTGCTGGAGCCGTTCAGCTGCAAGGGAACGGCTGGAACGCTGCGGGAAGAGAAACGGGCCATCGTTAGGATTTAGTTCTCACACGTTATGATGTAAACAATGCTATACAGTGTGAATGCAACGATACACACTACGCAGGATTCATGAGACTGGGTTCACCAGACGTTTCCTTCCGTTATTTCTCTTTAAATAAAACCCAAAGGCTGATGATCTTTTATTCGTGTACATGATTTATGTTCTTTTATGTCGGCTGGCCGGGACTTCCTACTTCTAACTGAATAATGACAGAGGTCTGAAATAAGCCTCACTAAAACGGCTTCCTCCTGGTTATCAGGTCAACCGATGTAAAGAAGCGCAAATGGTCATGGCGTGAATGTTTCTTCTCCTACACAGAGAGCAACTCTGAATCCCCCTGTGCTCCAGAGCCGGGCTCTCTTCAAGGCTTCTGGACTGACACCGGTGTGGTCGAAATCCTAGACGCGTTATACGACATAGTATACGAGCTCCAGAGAAGTAGCCTGGTGGAAATCTTCACTATTGAGGTGTATTAAAATATAAATGGTTTGTTTGGTGTAGAACGAGTGATGCTCCATTACTGGGTAAGGGTATCCCAGAATTCAATACGGAACGGAGTCGTTTATGCATCTTAATGAGTTATTATTGATGTTTGATTTGTATTATTTATTTTATTTCTTTCATTTGACCACTTTTGTTCTTGCTAGGAAGTTGAGTATTTTTCGAGTGTTATATTGGTTGAAAATGTCTTTAATAGTTCTGGGTATTTGTAGTTGTTGTCTCTCTTTGGTTGTGCTTGATTTGATTTGCCTTAAGATGAACAAGTTCTAACTTGCCGTGTTACAGAACATGCTAACTCATCGGCACACGCCGTGCTAGCCGAGTGAGTGAACCTGATGCATTCATAAGACAACGCCTCTCTGGGTTTTCCCATCGCACCCATAGCAAGCATCCAGACTCGGTCCTTTCTATTTCGTTTTTACACTGATGTGTTAGTGGCAGTTTTACTGAGCACTGGAGCGGAGTGAGCAGATCCGGAACCTTGACCGGGTAACATAACAAAGAGGAGAAATTCAGCCAACTGAGAGTCAGATTGAACCTGAATATGAACTCACGTTAATCCTTTACTGACTGTATAAAAAACAGCCTTTTTTAAAGCTCCAGTGGCAACCCCCACTCTGACTGAGGAGAACAAAGCTCGCCCACATCCCCTCCGACACGTAAGTGGCGGCCGTATACATTTTTCCACCTGCGATTTGATCAGTGTATGTAAATCAGCATAGTGTACTGCAGTACCCACAAACGCCCCACTGTGATTGGGAAAGCAAGACCGAGACTTTCGGGCTCTTTGGATGCCCCGACATGCCTGTAGGATGCACCGCAGGCCGAATGGCTCCAGACAGCTGCGACGAGCTAGCAGGATGTTAAAACTCAGCGATCTCACCTTAACCCGTTTGCATTCGTTGAGAACGGATGCGACGTGCCTGGGGGCTGACTCATCGACGGATCGGCCGGGCTCCAGGGTCCGCCGAAGGCCGCGTGCCCGACAGAAAGTGGCCTTCTGGGATACGGCGAGTACGTCGCGGAGGGTCCGGCCCCGCCCGAGAAAGAGTTCCGGGATCGTCCGGGTACTGGGCCGCGGTTTAAACACTGCTGGCACATGCACGCTGCGCCCGAATGGATGACGGAGGCCGCGCCCGCGGTCGAGCCGGGCACGGCGGGGTAGCCGACGCCGGTCTGTCGGCGCACGCGGCGCCTGTAGTGCGTCTTCTTGTTGATCTGCTCGAACGTCGAGAGCTCCACGACGTACTGCTGGCCCTGCGGAGCCAGGTCCACGGAGGCTTGGCGTGTTTGGTAGCCGTGCTCCAGCAGGAGGGAGGTGTGCACCTCGTAAGCCGTCCAGCCTCCTTTGTCGTTGGCCCATTCCCAGAGCACGCCGCCGCTCAGCGCGGGGGACGGTGGGTACAGGCTGCAACGGACGGAGCGCATCTTACCTGCGGGGGGAGGGAGAGAACGCTTTTAAAGTGATTCTGGAATTGATTCACTGGATTGAAAAAGTGAAACTTGTATATTATATTCATTCATTACACCCAGGCTGAAATATTTCAAATGTTTATTTCTTTTATTTTTGATTATTATAACTGACAACTAATGAAAATCCCAAATTCAGTATCTCCTTTCCTTTGGAAATAAAGGTCCCAAAGTCTGGAGGAAGAGAGGAGAGGCACAGAATCCACGTTTCTTGAGGTCCAGTGTAAAGTTTCCACAGTCAGTGATGGTTTAGGGTGCCATGTCATCTGCT
>JAYDZG010000028.1:2630424-2641457 GCA_034509265.1 Microcambeva bendego | reverse complement strand
TAGTATCTTTGAGGGAGTTTTGCCTTGCCAACCTCTACTTGCTCAGCAGGTTTTTTTTGGTCTGTCAGTCCTGGATTCTGTAAAGCTCGACTCAGTTTGGTTTTCTTCAGTAGGTTTGTAAGCTCGGTGGTCAAACGCGACCTGCCTGAAGTCCCGAGCCAAAAATATTTGACAAAAAATGTTGGCAGATTTTAAAAAGTAGCCACATTCTGACCCTCCTACAGCCCCTAACAATAAGATAGGACACAAAACAGACATTTTTCGTTATTCTAGGTTCTAGCCTTTCCAGGTGGCACATTATTAAGAAGTACAAGAGTTCATCAAAAAGTTTCCACACAACCAAATTCCATCACTTCTTTACACCGTCGTCATATTTTAATAGAATCAGCAGAAAAGTTTTTTGGTTGAGTTTGTAGCCCCGGATGCAACTCTGCTTTCACATAATCACATGAAAATCTTTCTCCCCTTAAAGCTTCTTCGGGCATCCAAAGGTGGAAATCATACGGAGCCAAATCCGGAAAGCTCTCCGACACGACCAGCATGACAGCAGTGATGGATCTTCACTCAAAAATGATGAACGCAAGGCATCACATTTTATTCGAAAGGCCTAAATGGCATTTAAGTACAGCGTATAAACATCAGTGATTCCAGAAACTGTCCATACTGAACAACATAATATCGATTAATCCTTTACATACAATACATTCATGTCTTCTCAACGAACTGTCCAATTTCAAAGCTACAACATAATACTAACAAAAAAGGATCTGTCATTGGAATATAAGTTAGTGCTATTATGTTAAAATATTCCGCCTACAGGCTGTGAACTGCAGAAAACAAATACATAATAATAATAATAATAATAATAATAATAATAATAATAATAATAATACAACTCTGGGTGTACGTACAGTGTTTAGGTTTTGGAGTTAGCAGTAATGTCGTTTAGCTCTTGACATGTGATACTGAACTGTACATTCCCTGAATATACAAGTTCCGCTTTTTAAATCTCAATAAATAAATAAATAACACAACATTTAGCTAAGCGTAATAACCCAGCTCCTACATGAGGAATCTGCACTTTTGTGTTCAGCACCACAGGGATTTATTTTATAGATAACTGATCAGGATGGGGAAACATGATTTACTCCCAAGTTTTCAATCTTGACTTGAACTGCTGTGTTGATTATTGAAAGCAGCAAGGTACACCAATCAGGCATAACATCTATAATATTGTGTTGGTCCTCCCGTAACCGTGCTGTGTGTTCTGACCCCTTACTATCAGAACCAGCATGAACTTCTCAAAGCAATTAGATCTACCGTAGCTCGTCTGTTGGATCGGACCCTGCATGCATCAGTGAGCCTTGGCGTCCATGATGCTGTTCCTTTCTTAGACCACTTTTTATAGATACTGGTCTCACCCGACAAGACCTGCAGTTTTGGAGATGCTCTGACCCGGTCGTGTAACCGTCACTCGGGTTCTTATGTCCATTTTTCCTGCTTCTAACATCAACTTTTAGGACAAAATGATCACTTATCACATCACGGCTGCCGTGATGAAGAAATAATCAGTGTTATTCACTTCGAATATTATAGCTGTTCGGTGTAAGTTATTAATATAATGTAGCATCAAAAAGTACTATCATTTTATTCAGCGTGGAATCGTAATTGTGACTGACTTCTTTTGTACCCATATATATCAGGACAGTTTGGGTCCATTTGAAAACCTACTGAGCTGCCTTGTTGCCTACTGCCTACCTCAAGGATTCTAATAAAACATCAATTTGACAAACGTTGCTTCAAGGCTAAGGAAGAATGGGACACTACTTCATTATTCGTTTACATCCTTCGGATTTCTAGTCCAGTACCTTAACCACTAGTGTAGGATGCTGCTGATCTTTCTATGTAGAGAGATGACTAGGTTTTCGAACACACACAAATCGGTATATACGACACTAGAGCTCTACTGACGGCTTCTAGGGTTTTGACAGCTCAGACATTGTAAGCTGTGTCTGAGGGGAGTAAGGACCAAGGCCCGGTAAAGATTTTGCATCCTGTTCGTGCTGTGTAACTGCACTGCTCTGCAACCAGGGATAAAGCAGAGGAACGATTACATTTAAGGCATTGAGCAGAACACAACTGTGGCAACTTGGCATTGGTTTGAACTGGCAACCTTCTGATTACTAGTCCACTGAGCTACCCCTGTCCTGGTAACACATGAATTTGAAATAATAACAACACACTAGTAGGAAAGGGATCAGGTGTGAAAACTGTGGCGAATGAAATATGTGACCTACTAGGGGAGCGTTGGAAAGACAAATTAGTGTATATGGGCACAGAGAAGTCACCATCCAGTCTGTAGATTTCTAAATCGTATGGATACAGATTCTTCACAAAGAACTCACGGAAAGAACAAAAATGAGGTTGCCAAATTGATAGAAATCACAATTCTCCTTATATATGGCAAAAGAACCAAAGAGCTGAAGTCAATGCTCCCCTGCTGGTGTCTCTCTTGCATTACCCAGTAACACATTAGTTTTTGTTTACACCAACCTGGCAACCGACATGAGCACCTCCTCGAGCTCTTCATGATTGCCGGGATCAACACGAGTGCATACGAGTGCATTAGAGGGCGTGACCAGACTCACAGACTGATTTGTTATCGGATTCGAGTCCGACCGCGTCTCCTGTCCGATTCTTCCCCCTTCAGAGGGACGTCGGGTAGGGGATCAGTAATTTACCTTCCCTGGAACTTGGACGTTGACACCGCTGTAGTCCACCATGTACATGGGCCAGTGCTGAAGGAAAAAGAAAGCAGATATATTTATACATCGCCGGTGTCCAATGAAAAACATGTGTAGACTGTGTGTTTAATTCTCTGTCTCATTGACTGCAGGAGCTGTCCATCAAACCATCTCTCCTCCCCCTTCCATTCCGGCAATGTTACACAGGCACGGCTTGGATTATTTCTGTGCTTACTTAATTTTGTAATTGTAAAGCTGTAAAGCTGGGGTCAGAGCGCAGGGTCAGCCATTGCACGGCACCTTGGAGCAGACAGGTTAAAGTGGCTGCATAGCAGAGACTCGATTTGAACCCCAAATCTCCGGTTGATAGTAAAGCTCTACCCACTAAGCTACCAGAATAGGAAATAAAGGGGATAAATCTGGAGGAGTTTTTAAATAAAAACATATAAAGCCATATATTGAGAGTTAAGGACCTTGCTCATGGGCCAGGGTAGAGTTGGAAAGACTTGAACCTGCAACCTTCTGATTACTAGTCCTGTGCGAATGCACCACAGTTGGTAGATTTTGTCACGTAATCACACAGGTGAGTTGATTAAAAAAGTTATTAACATTTATTATAAATTTGGCCTATGAAAAAACAGTTCGTACCATCACTGGGATCTGATTGGCTGGAGCAGCAGGGTCTTTAGCAGCACCTGAGTGTGGGGGTGCTTGACTGCTTTCCAGCATTGGTTTACGCTTCCTTCGATGAACTACGACTTCGTTTCCTTCTGCAAGCAATCATCAAAAACAAATTCGCCTGAGGAATTTATACATGGGCATTTGAGTGTGTGTGTGAAGCAGCAATAAATATATTTAAAGAAACAAATGGTTTAAAGCTCAAAAATAATGTAAGGTTATGAAAAATTGTGTTCTATAACAGCGGAACCCACCTGAACCTGATGTCGGAGGACAAATCTGTGCAAAAGGCCTTAACAGAAAAAAAACAAATAACCCTGTAATTAGTACAGAGATGTAACATCAGATGTTAGCTCAACAGTGATTGGCTGTCCTACAATACTGCTAACACAGCTAGTGTCTACCTTAGTGGGTCAAGATATCTATATCTTCATAATGAAAAGTTGGTAGGATTTCATATTCCAGCTAGTCCTCAAAAATGTTATTTTTATCATGTCACTTAATTTACCCCAATTACAGCCTCAAGTCTTTTTGAGTGTGAGGCTACAAGCTTGCCACACCTATTTTGGGGCAGTGGCTGGGCCACTCAAGAACATTCACAGACTTGTCCCGAAGCCACTACTTTCTTGGCTGTGTGCTTAGGGTCATTATCCTGTTGGGAGGTGAAACTTCAACCCAGTCTGAGGAATAGAGCGCTCTGATTGGTGGAGTGGTTGTCCTTCTGGAAGGTTCTCCTCTCTCCACTCAGCAATGCTGAAGCTCAGTCAGAGTGACCCTTGGGTTCTTGATCACCTCCCTGACTAAGGCCCTTCTACCCGATCACTCAGATTGACCAGGCGGTCAGCTCTAGGAAGAGTCCTGGTGGTCCCGAACTTCTTCCATTTACAGATGATGGAGGCCACTGTGCTCAATGTCTCTCTCTCCCGCTCAATTTTTAAACACGATATCATTCTTTTGTGGACCCAAATAAAATACAAAATATCATACGAACAATCATTTCAACAAAAAAACACAAAAAGTGGTCATTTTTGATCCACTCCTGGAAGACTCTAGGGTCCACTCACTCATGAATCTAAGGGTTAATTAAGCCCAACTTACTGTAAAGGTGTTTTGATATTGATGCTGATCTCGTCTCTGGTCTGAAGAATCTTCTCTAGTCGGACCAGGTCGTAAGTGTTTGGGTTTCTGAAGGGCACATCTTCTGGGAGTCCTCTCACCTCTACAGAGTCTGGATTGGCCCGGATAAGCTTGTACGGGACCACGACTGGTCGGTCCAGGCATAAAGCTTCTCCTATATATCACATTTATAAAGGAACATGATATTACTTTTATACAAGGAGGGAGAAAGCAGTGATGTGTACGTTCTCATTTTGCATATAAGACTATGATGACAGACTAGCATGCCCAGCATTATGGAGGGCCGCATATGACATAAGTATAAATAAATAAATAAATAATATATTTTTGTCATGAAAAAGGGCAACCTTAAAATAAATATATATATTTTTTTATACATTTACACATGTCAACATTTGATTAGGCTTGTTTTGTATTTTTACATTTATTTATTTAAACAGTCGACAAGAAGGTCCCGAGCTCAATCCCCAGGTGGAGCAGTCTAATCCCTTTCTGGGTGGAGTTTGCATGTCCTCCCTGTTATTTCTTTATACTTATGTCATTTTTGGTCCTCCATCCAGCATGTGTACTGAAACAGTGTCCCAACATATTTAAAGTTGGAATAAGAGCAGAAGGAAATGTTGGCGTATGCTGACCGTATTTCTTGTTGAACAATTCTTTCACTTGTTCCCGTAATAGGACTTTTTCGCCCATTCGACTGGCCTCTTCATCATCTGTTGAACCAAAGCATTGGCATTGTAGTACAAGCACGACACTTTCCGACAAAGTACAACCTCACAAATGAAGAGCAAGGAGCTCTGCTACTTCTACACCTGCATCTTTGCAAACATTCAGCTGATGATGTAGCTGCATCTAAACTTGGGTACTGACCACCAAACGCTACCAGTTGTAGCCACAAGTGGAAAGATTTTTAACTTTTATAATGTAATACTTCTAAACTATACTATTTGTATATCATGTTATATTATTTACATTAATATGGTACAAGCCCAGATGAATTTGGTAGGGTTGCGGCAGGAAGAGCTGTTATTATAATTTTCGCTATTATTATTACAATAACAATATAAGATGGCACAGATTCTCAGCCATCACTCAAAACACAGTCATTATTGTCTGGAGATAACGGACCGGCTGATAGCACACCTGGCGATTCAGTCTTTGGTACCAAGTGGTAGTGGGTTGGCAAAATATTAATACTTAAATATGATTACATTCATCTACAAGGGTTATTTAGTTTTTTAAAAAAAACTCTCTTACCACTTGCTGATGAATAAGCTTTCTTCAATAAAGTGATTCTTCGTGGTGCTAGGAAAGAGAACATGGACTTGAAAACCATATTTTTTCATAATAGTGATAGCGAATGATATTCTTAAGTTTGTATTAGCTGAATATATTCCAGAAGTTGTACCTGGTTTGGGGATAAGTCCTTGGAAAGGCCTAGAATGACAAAACAGTTTTTAATAATTAGATATATTGTGTTATGTGTTACAATGCCTCGTCCTTGGACTTTACCTCATGATGGTGAAGGAGATTTTATCGGCCACTGCCAGTATCCTCTCCAGGTTCTGTGAGCCGAAGGTGCAGGGTTTTCGGAAGGGGATTCCCGGGGGCAGGCCCTCGATGATGACTGAGCCGGGGTTACTCTTGATCCTCTTGTAAGGCACTTGGACGGGATATTTGATGCCCAGTGCTTCGCCGTACTTCCTGTTGAACAGATCCTGGACCTGCTCCCGGAGGGTGTTGGCCAGGTCGATTCGGGAGAGCTTCGCCTCTAAGCTGTCTGTGGAGCGAAGAGTACGCTCATCAATTTCCCCAAACGTTTCGATAGTGTTATGATGATTCACTTGGGGGTTCTGGTCACCTAGGAATGCGGGACGTTTGGAGGCGGGCCCCGGGTCTTCTGACAGGTTGTCTGTAGTATCAGACTCTTTAGTGGGGAAACAGACCGAGCCCTCGGTTACCTGCACAGGTGACCGCTCGTCCGAATAAACAGCAACTGTTTATGACATGATGTGCATTTAAAGCTCATGTAAAAAAAAAAATCTGCCAACCAAAACTTGTGCGTAAAAGTGATAAGTTATCCGTTTGTGGTTTTGATTACCTGAGTCACACACTGGCTGAGGTGGAGGTTCGTTCTTAAGCGGAGTTTCTGACAACAACTCCGGCCTGCAACACACAAACATCGTTATTATTAAGGACAGTCGTACCTTGTTACTGGACATCATTGAAACAAGACTTCCTTTGTCAAGAAATGTGTAGCCTTAACATAAGCCTAAAAAGATTCGATTCCGTTAACAGGATTCCCAGGAATCCTTATAGCAAAGGATATGATGATAACTCAACAAATAAAAAACAGTGAGGGATTTACTGCACTGACTGAGGTTTTACTGTGGTTAAGTTCCACTGTTTCCATGACAAGAAGTTTCCTTAAAGGGGCTTGAAACAAACAACCAAAAGAGAATATAACGGTGAAAACAAGACAAAAACTAAGCAGAGGAGGAAAAAATATTCTTTTTAAAGAAATGCCAAAAGAAAGTCTAGATTGAATCCAGCTATAACTGCGAGGGAGAAAAACACTAACGTCTCTCTGGTTTATGGTTAGGCTTTGCGTCCCTCAAATAATACTAAATAATAAAGAGAATAGAGGTAACTTTTTGCAACACTTAACAGTTTTTCAGGGATTACTTAAGGAAAATTACTCAAGGGAACAATTAAGGGACTATTTTCCTTTAAAATATCTTAAAATAAAGCATTTTTTGGCAACACGCTTATCTTTAAGGGAGAGGGAGATCTCTAAGTTAAGGGAGATCTTAAGGGAATGTAACCGTGCATTGTGTTTGATCTGTGTTTATAACACAGATTTCATCAGTTCAAAGACTCCAAACAGAGAGAACCCGGACCGCACCACCTGGGGATCGAACCCATGACCTTCTTGCTGTGACTTAGCTGCCGTGCCACCCCATCAAAGAATTGAGACTGTTACCCCATATTGATATGGTATCTGATCATGGTGCAGAGCTTATAATGCTGATTTTGACCTTCTGAAATTATTGAACCAAAGCTTATCTAAACAATGTTAAAGCAAAAAGCTAAATCTTAATAAAATCTCTCCATGTTCCTCCTGTTGATCAGCACAATGACGCCGCCTAAAGGTTTTTCCTGTAACTGTAGTTGATGGAAACGTGTCATTTTCCTTTTGTTCTCCCGATATTTCGTGAATATTCCGATATTTCTCACCTTTTAATGACAAACTGGATGTGGTTACTGGCACTGAGGATCTTGCGGAGTTTGCCCGCTCCGAAGCAGTTCGGCCTTCGGAACGTCATCCCCTCCGGCAGTCCCGTGATGAGCAGGTCCTCAGGATACATCTGGAACTTGGAATAAGGGACCTTTACTGGTTCCGTCAGACCGAGAGCTTCAGCTAGGGAGGGAAATACAAAATCTTTAATGCATTGCAAATCTGGTTGACCTTCGACCCAGCTTCCGGCACGTTTTTAAAGCTCAAACAATGATACACGACACGGCAGGAAGAAACTGATTCTCAGTGTTCTATGAAACCTTGAGCTGCTATGAACGGCTGTGTGTAAGGAGCAGGGACAAATGATCCAACGGGTTTCTTTGTCACTGGGGCAATAGTGGCCTCAGCTGACCAGCCAAAGCTCCTGCGTGGGGTGTCAGACCCCACACCTCACAGATGAAAAGTGCTTATGTCAGAATACATTGAATGATTGGCCAGTAATTCGGATAGGGTCTCGGCGTGACTGACTTTTTGGCTGAAAGTGTGCGTCGATCAGGGTGTGCCTCTTCGTAGGCTGATCCACGTTTTTTGAAAAAAATGCATAAGGGTGCTGACCACCCTTGGTTGAGCTAAAGTTGGGGGTAAATGCATAAACAATCTGGAGTGCGTTAAAAAGTAAACATTAAAAAATCTGATCACCATATTTCGTACTGAAGAGACTCTCCACCTGCTTCCTCAGCTGAAGAACCAGCTCCCCGGTGTCCTCTAAAAGAGAGTCAAAACAATCACATAAAACGACCTGCGCCATTCAAATCTGAGTCTCTGAGTCTGGCTTACCTTCAACCGCTCTCTTAAGCCCTTGTGGTGTGGACGTCTGCGGCAAGTCTTCCACTAAAGGCCACAGAATCCATCAATAATGCAAAGTCACGCGGTCTGGCTTTTAAAAAGAATAAACGTGTCTAAAACTAATATTAGCGCTTTTCTCAAGTCGCGGACTCACCTGCCGTTCACTCCGAGCACCATTTGTGTAAAGCAGACTTCAAAATAACATAAAATTAATAAAACGGAAAGAAACGAAGAACGGTGAGTTGATATGAAAAGCTCGACTCCGGCTGTGCAGCCACTGGGTTCAAAAGTCGAACCCCCCTGAACTCCCCAACCTCCCTTCTTCAAGGTGTTTCACAAAATTAAGCACGTGCCCAAGGAAGTTGTGCCGATTCACTTCAAAAGAGTATTTTAGACATCGGGTCATCTACTGGACAAGAAGATCTGACTAGCAACAGATGTACTTGATCCCACAGGTGTTCAACAGGGCTTAAGTCAGTGATATGTGCCAGGGATATTTGTGCCTGTGCCAATGAGAAACACCTGAACTGAGTTATGACTTTTTGACCATATAGTGTAGCTGCACCAGGACAGAGTAGAGCATTCTTATTAACTCGCACTGCAATATTGAGACGCGGGGTCCAGGAGAGGGTGTTTACTACAGGAACGCTTTACTATTGGGAGAGATGTTCTAGCGGAACAGTCAAATTCTTGCATTCTTGCAAAAAGGTGCACATGACTGTTCCCCACACATGTTCAAAACCAATCACAGTACATACAGGGATGTCTGAACAGAGTATCACAGGAGGGCTGGAAAGTGATCCGACAGGAACAGACATCACACTAGCACACACTGTGCAGTGCAGCAATTATTATTTCAATAAGAGAGTAAATAACAGAGTGTGAGCAAATGTGGGATTAATATACCCGCCTCTACCAGCTTTACACCCTTAGACATAAAACCGTTGGGAATAGTTTTGGACTACTTTAAAATTTAACATGACGGTGAAGAGAGGGTTAAGTTCTACTGTTTCTATGACAACGATTCCACGTTTCCTTAAAGAGTCTAAAAACAACATAGAAAACAAGAGGGAAAATATTTTCTCTTGAAAGAAAATAGCAAAAGAAGAGATCGATTATAAAGAGTAGATTTAATCCAGCTAGAGCTGTGAGGGAATGGTAAGAAATTCCTTGTCTTGAAAAATGTGAGCACCTTCAAAAGTCAGAAAATGCAGCTATGTTCTCCGTGTCTCTGGTTTAAGGTGAAGCTTTGCATCCTTTAGATAAAGCTAAGAGAATACACCGTTAAGGAACTTTCCCTTAAAACCCCCTTAAATAACCCTTAAAGTATGTTTTCTGCAACACACTTATATTTAAGGGATAGTTAAGGGGGGAAATCTTAAGGTGTTTTATGCAACCGGGCACTGGACTGACCTTGGTGTGGGGAAACTGCCAAGGGAGGGAGTAAGGGCAGAACTAGAGGAAATCCTTTACTAGTAGCTATGTAGATAGTTAGGGGATTTTTTTCTAAAATGAGTCTTTTGTTTACGATCTACCACTATGACACACAGAGAAAGTACCAAATTTAGAAGCTGCTGTGTCCTCGTTCCTGGTGAGAAAAGGACGGTTACCTGTCAATGGCTCCAGGGGGTGCAGAAGGTCTGAGGTCAGAGGTTCAGTGTGAGGTTCGTTCGTCTCGCCTGACGATGCATTTGGCTCTGGAATGGAGAGAGACACAGGGAGAGTGAGCGATAGAAAGGAGCGATTGTGTTGTGATGCGACACCTCCTGTTCTGTATTCGTTTCCATGCTTGTTTACGCGTCAGTACAAACAACGTTAAGAGAGGCAATGAAATCTAAAGGATCACAGGGGGTTCAACTGAAAGCAAATCTGTACTAGTTAGAAGAGAGGTTAGCACTGAGGGGTGTAGGATGTGGTCTCAAATTTACATCCTGATTAAATAACCATTGTGATATTTTTCACGACCTAGAGGCAATCATATGCTATGAAAAAATAAATGATCATGATTAGTGTTACTATTACAGCGAACAATTGTTTAAATAAAATATTTTATTAATCACTATAATTTTGCAATAATTTAACGATGCGGGTACCTGGTACGGTGACTTGAATAATGTCTCCATCTGGCGGTTCCGTTTTGATCTTTTTGGCAGGTATACAGTCTCCCGAGGGCCCTGAGAAAGACGTTCGGTATTCCTAGTCACATGTTTCATGTACAGAAAATAAAGGAATGAAGTATCGTGTATCGGCGTCTTACCAGCTTCAGACTCTCCTAACGGACTGACGCAGGAACTGGTGGATCTTAAAGACGCAGAAATACGAACAAAAGGATGAGTGACGCAACTTGGTGGCTAAGTGATGCAGACTCGGACTGGAGAGGACATATTTAA
>JAYDZG010000028.1:2588926-2604149 GCA_034509265.1 Microcambeva bendego | reverse complement strand
CACTTTATCTCTCTGCGCGTTAGCCAGTAAGCTCCGTACCTGCTGCAGGCTGCTCTCCGTTTCTGTCACATACTGTTGCAAAAAAAAAACCAGAAAGAAAAATGGGGTCATACTGTTACAAAAAAATGGGTGTGTAAATGTGCTCCAGAGCTTCCTGTAGAGCCATGATGAGTCGTTCTTATGCGAACTGAAAAGCTTTTGTATTAAACGTCATGCACAGGCGCATTATCATCCTCAAATACCATTAATGCCGCGTTACTTTTTTAACGATACGTGTGCTGTACAGGCAGAATCTTTTCCCCCGTGCAAGGCGAGTTCAAGTGCGGATCAGCTTTGAGCACGGAGAGCCACACCTGGATCTCACATTGGCCCTCGTCTCTGATGCAGTGACGAACACGGCGTCCGTGTGGTTGAGAGGAATAACCTCCGGGCCTCTCCCAGATCTGAGATTCGAACTGCGAATTCGAGATGTCGGCTCTGGTGTGCTAGGGTGTCTTACCGCGGTCAATTCATGAACATTAAGAGCTAAAGTCTTGGTACAAACGACAGCGGTGATGGGACTGACCTGTAGGTGCTGCGTCTTGAGCGCGCTCAGTTCCTTCTCCACCTCGCAGATGTGACTGGTGGCTTTGGCCACCTCAGCCCGTTCCAGGTCTCGCTCGGCCAGGAGCTGCTCAATGTGCTGCTGCTTCTCCTTCAAGGCCTCCTGGAGTGCCGTGGTGCCCGAGATCTTGCGGGCATACCGCGACGACGTCTCCGTGAGCTGCGAACGAGCGAGGGTGCAAAGACGACGTCAAACATCGGGAATAAAAAGGTGAAAGGTCTCTGGGCTAGGAAAAAGTAATTGCCCTGTGTAACTACACACCTCCCGCTGGATGATTCCAGTTCTTACGAGAAATCCTTCATAATTAAAGAGATCAGATTTGGGGTTTTTTCAATGTAGTGATAAAAGAGAAACTCTGTGACTCACCAGGCCGGTCCGGCTGGGCCTGCCGCCCACGCTGGAGGCCACCGAGCTGACGGAGCTGATGGACGAGCTGCTGGGACTGTGGGCCAGCGAGGACACGCCCATGGCCACGCGCTTGCTCTTCTTGGCCTTGGCCGGACTGGTGGATGGGAAGCCGATGCGGATTACCTTGTGGATGGGGGCGAAGAGGCCGAACTTGTGCGGGCACTGGAAGTACCTGAGGAGCGATGGAGGGAAAATGAGGAGAAGCCTTGAGTATGAACAGTTCTCCACCGATTTGGGTACGAATGTGTCCTTATATATTGTCACACGACTAGAAACATCCCGCCGGTTTGACCGAGACTTCCACGTACTACCCCGACCCCGTAATTCTCCAGACTTGGAACCCAATAAGGACCTGATTGGGACCACCGCGATGGTCATGTTGGCTCTAAGCATCCTTCCCACGCCCCCTCTAGCAGCTGTGAGATGGACTGCACCCCAAAACCCTTCCTATATATCAGCTGGTCATGATCATGTGACCGGACAGTGCGATTTCTAACTGACCTGGTCCCGGCTACGGCTCCGTCGTTCTTCCCAAGAGGCTCGTCCAGCTCCACGCCGCACCACTCGCCCTTGGCGAAGTCCGTCTCGCCCACATAGCGCACCACGCCGGTCTTGGTCCCGCCCACCTGACGAGGGAACAAATAAGAACGAGCGGTCAGAGTTCGTCACTAGATTTAGGTTCGGCAAGTTTCAGAAAAAAATCGAACTAACTAATGAGCACCATGAATCGATTCAGGAATCGATTCACTTGAGGCATGATTCAAATCTGAATTAGTGTTCAATGAATCAATATTCATGGTTGACAGCAGAGGGAGCTCCGGTTAATCACAGAGTTACAAAATTAAGCTTCATTGTTAGTAACTACTTCAGAATTCAATATTCAGATAAATAAAAGATAACCACAAATACAGTATATTATTTTAAAGAAAAATAATTTAATAATTTAAAAATAATCGGGAATCGTATTGAAACATAAGTTTCTTGTTTCATCCCTACTAGCTACCTTTCTGTTGGTTGCTCCCATTAGGTGTCGCCACAGCAGACCTAGATCAGCATGCCCTTCCAGACACATCCCTTCCTATTTATCCAGGCTTGGGACCACTACAGGTATGGGACAATTCAGTGTCTCCAATTGACATTAAAAATCCTCCTTCTTAGCACTGGGTTTGCAGTGGTAAGCTTCCCTTTATGTACCTGCTCTGTATATTTCATCATTTAGGGACAACTGGGGCGAAAAAAAAAAAAGATACTCCCGATGGCATAAGTGCACGTACGATTGAGCAAGCTCGTGTCCCGACCTAAAAGTTTGTCGTCTGCCCTACATGTCTCTTGCAATCGCTTGCGAAAGTGGGTCACGTTCTTGATTCCAGCCAAATAAGGAACGAATCACTTCAACGATGCATCGAATTAAAGCCGGAATGTAGCCTGGATGGCGATCCGAGATCTGCCCCGTACAGACTGAGCCCGATAGCACCTACCAAAGCTAGCTGTACTGTAACCGACATGCATTAGGCGTCATCGCATTTCATTTCTGGTGAGCAGGGATGTAATGACGCACCACAAGACGGTTGATAACCGACTCAAACATTCAACGTTTCAGATCGAGTTGAAATGCAAAATGAATCAATATTCACTTTGAACAGCAGAGGGAGCTGGCACTGTATGCCTGGCAGGGTTTTCCAGTTGAAGTGGCTTAATTTAAAATTGTTTTGCATACAAACACAGTCCTTTATTTGATATTTTTCAGAAAAACAATAAAAAGAAAATTAAAAAAACTATCGTATCGCATCATGAGTGGAGTGTTTCATCTCTACTCATTCACTCACTTTCTTAACCACGTATCCAATCAGAGTTTGGGGGGCAAAGAGCTCAGTGACACCCTAAACAGGGCGCCAGTCCATAAACACACACCTATAGGTCCATAAACTGTGGGAGGAAACGTCCGGAAGAATCCCACGTGGGAATAAAACCCTAAATCTTTTTTGCAGCTTTATTTATTTGGCAAAACTGTGGTGCTATGAATTTGCTGGACTGAATACGTCAGGCAGCACCTGCGAGTAGGAAGCTGCTGGGGTGAGATGTTGCTGAGTAGGATGACATTGAGAAGGTCTTTCTGTGCCATCATGCAGTCATATCCGTCTCTGTGGGGTTCCTACACACTGAAATATCTTTTTAATGAAATTCATCTACAGTTAACAGCTCTGAATTTGCTAAAAGATTCGACCTTTAGTTTCACAGTGATTCTCAGCATGAATTGGATTCAGCTTTGGGTCGTTCGGCATATGTTAAACTTCCTGTATTTACTTACTGTTAGGTGCGGCATAGTCAGAGCACAGACATCTCTTCTGTAGACATACAGTGGGGCAAAAGGGTATTTAGTCGGCCACTGATTGTGCAAGTTCTCCTACTTTTATACAGATAACGTGGTCAAACAGGTCCCATTGATACAGGTCTGTGATAGCCAGAAATCTTGCTTGTTTGTGGGTGACCAAATACTTATTATCTTATTACCAAATACTTATTTATATATAAATTATTTAAAAATCCTACAATTTTTTCCTCATTTTGTGTCTCATAGTTGAAGTGAACCTGTGATGAACATTACAGACCATCTCTCTCTTGCACACACAGTGAATGACTAAATACTTATTTGCCCGAGTGTATAACACTAGGCGCTCAGGTGGGTGCGTACATGAACAATGATCGGGTGGGAAGTTGGACCCCTCATAACTGATGCAACCTTGATCTCTGTGGCACTCCATGCACAAAGCTGATCCGCATATGAATCTGACTCGAGGTGCAGCGTCTTCTTGTTTTTAAATGAACCAAGTGAAATAATTAAAGAATGCTCTTCATGATGGAAAATGGATTCACACTGGCATGAACACAACAGGCTGAAATCTGAGGCCTACCCGAGGTAATCCCATTTGATTAACGCTATTGACTTCTGGGAAAGATTTTAGCCGGCGCTGGGCTGGACGGAGGACCATCTGACCCAATCCAATCAAGGGAAAGTGGAAAGCTGTTTGTTACCTGACATGAGGAAGCTGACACTACATGGAGATTAATCAAACCAGTCAGAGGCCGAGAGTATTAGCCTAGATAGTGTTAGTATGAAAGCTGAGCATGTCTCTTTCAGCCTGAAGACAGCAATGGACCGGGTACTCTGTGGAGGCACATCGGGTGAACGGACTATCTGTGAGAGAAACCGCCCCAGACTTACCAGAACACGGTCCCCGACTCTCAGATCCTTCTCCCCGCCCTTCTTCACTGAGCCACTGTCGGACATGTTGGACCCGGACTCGTTGCCCGTCTTGGCAGCGCTGTTGAGTATACTCTCTCTCAGAGGCATGATCACACGCTGCCCGCCCGTGCCCATCTGGCAGTTGGGCCCGGCCAGCAGATCGCCCGTGTCGCCTCCATCACTGGCGGGCTGGCGCGTCAGTTTGGACGGCCGGGTGAAGATGCCCTGCAGCGGGAGGCACTCGAAGTAGCGCACGCCACCCACCGAGCCGTCGTTCTTACCCACGGGCTCATCCAGGACCACGCCGGCCCACTGTCCCGGGGCAAACTGGGTCTCACCCAGGTAGGCCACGCGGCCCGGCTTGACACCATTCACCCAGACGCGCTCGGCCAGGGAGAAGTCGCTGGGTGCTTCGTCGCCCACTTCTGAGGCTTTGGAGCTGGACTTGTCTGAAGCGTTGCTGCTCGGGGTCGTCTGGGGCTGCTTGTGCAGAACATCTGTAAAGAGATTTGCAATCAATAAATAAGATGGATGGATAGATCAATTCTTCCTCAGAAGAAGGCAGAATTGGCCTGCTGGGTGGGAAAGACAAATAAGTGTGCAAATAAGTGTCTTCAAATAATGTGCAAGGACCCTGGTTAAAAGCCCGAGGCCTCTTTTCAATGACGTATGAGAAGGTAAGAAGTGGTCTAAGGGACACTGCACATGTTTGGGGTGGGGGGACATACCCTCGTCAGATGCCTCCTTAAAAGTCTGAAAGTCTGAAATAAAATAAATAAGTAGTGTCAGAAAGTGTCAGAAAGGATATCAGTTGTAAAACTGTGCCATGTGTGATATCCCGACTGGCATGATCCAGTGTGGTCATTCCCAATTTCTTTATTTCTTATTAAATAGCGATTATCCACCACAGTGCATCTGCAGTGCAGAGGAGCATCTGAGGCTCTAATGCAACGGTGATGTGTTAGGAATGCAACCGAATACCCTGCGGTCTGCTGGGCGCTGCAGATGTGTGTGTGTGTGCGTGAGCTGCAGAGTTAAAACGGGAGGAAGAATGAGCTGGGCCGTAATGGCTTCCACATGTCTGTCTCTGTCACATCTGGATACAGACGTTATGGACTTGTGGAAACCCCCATAATGACCGATTGAGACGATGCGACACACCACATGACTAGACATGGCCACTTTATTTTTATAAGCCGTTTTCTGACCAGACGGCTGAGATTCAATGCCGTCTCAATGTTAAACATGGTGGTGGTAGCATCGTTCTCAGAGGATCTGTGGATACTTGTAAGAAGAGGCTGATGGAATCGAAGCGGCATCTTCACCCTTCCATGGAAATGACTACACAGCCACCGAACGAGCCAAACGCAAGTTGACGCCTCTTCAGATTGTCAAGTTAAGATCACACTCGCTGCTAACAGCTCCACTCCGACCTATTAAAGACATTTTGGAAGAGCTTGAACCTCAACTGCGATCCTTCTATCCATAATCGACTGTATAGACCTCACAGATGCATTGTTTGACTTAATGGGGCGATGGTTTTGGAACGGGATGTCTAATGTGGTCACGGTGAGTTTATATGTGTGCTACTAAAACGGGTCGAGTGTGGAGTGTTACCCCACTTCCACTCCGGGGCTGAAAGCTTGACCCGTCACCTAACCCTGTGGCCAAGTTGGCATGGTAACTGTGAGGGAGGTTGCGAGAAGAGAAGACTATTGTCCCTCTTTAACCGCTTCAATCCTAACATTCAGGAGAGCCAAGCACGATGACCTCAGCTCGGCCATACAGCCGCAACACACACACACACACACAGTGATATTAATTGGAATGTGTGTTAAATGTCAATCTAGCACTTTATCAGGTATATCTTCATTAGCTCCATCTACCATACTGGTAAACCTAGTATACTGGCTTTACAGTTTCTGAGACACAGCTTTCTCTTTTAGTACAGTTTAAATGAGTTCCATTTAACTTGAGTACATTTTCAGACTAAAAACGTTAATCTTTACTTTGCATGAGTAAAAATAGAGTTTAAATAGTACTCTTTCCACCTCTACACCGGTGTTAGCTTTAGAAAACCCTCTGAAAAATAATCCTTACAGGCACTGTGCAGCCGGGGACATTAACAGTGCAGCTTTTCACTCGGTGAGACTTCACTTCCTGTGTTTCGTCTTTTTCCCCCGCTCAGAGCATTCCACAGCTGAGCTGGACCGTGCCGTCCCACTGGGTGACACGCACAGCAGAGGCGGCTTACGGGGGGGCAGAGGGGTGGACAGATTCCTGAACTTGTTTTAACTAGGTCACGGTGAATCTGGTGAACTCTTAACATCTAACGGCATTCTGAAAGTGTCGGGCCACTGGAAAATGCTTTTATATTAGAAAAACTAGACATGAGAGGGTTCAGTGATGAATCTCGGTGACTGAGGCACCCCAGGACTAGTAGGCGCGTGTCGAGAAATCCAGAAAGTATCGCGAATGCTCTGTTAAGGGCATTCTCTAAACTATAAATATAATACAAATGAATAGAAGAAAAGCCAAAACTTTAGCATCTCTGAAACAATCAACGTAACCCACAGGGTCTCACGTATGGAGATGGACCAGACAAACGGACTTACTGTCTTTCTGGGCTGCAGGGGAGGCCGCCTGCGCCGTGGTGTTTCTTGCGGCCGAGCTGGAAAGCTTTGGGCCCCTGCCGGGGATCTTCAGGGCTCCTGACTTTAGCATGTTCATGGTGTCCGACACAGAGGAATATATTCAGAAGGCACTAGAGGTTCAGATGGTGCGTCACTCCGTCCATTTCACCTGTGGGACTACAAAACAATGGGCATCATGAGAACGAGACAAGGTCTTCAGCAAGTAGTGTGGGTGCTGCATGACTTTTACTGTCCTCAGAAGCAGGGATTAAGCACAGATTTATAAATGTATCCAGTACAGATAATGTACATTTTTTCTGTTTGTCCTTATAGTCCTCCACTATACACATGTACAATAAAGTTTAAAAGAACTCCTTTCCACAGTTAAGGATAAGGGGCACAGTTCTATATACATTTACAAATAATAAACAGATAATATTTACAGATAATAAACAGAATGGTAGTTCACATATACAGATATTGCACAGTAATGAAATCGAGAATTTAAATTGCTGTATTCAGCAAAATTCAGATATTGCACAGTAGATAGTACAAGTATTGCAATTTTTTGGTGGGTGAAAGAAGGTCTGGGGTTGAACTATGAAGTCAGTGCGGGTTTGAGTTTCGAGTGGTTATGGCATTGGGGCTACAAACATGTAATATTACTTATTGTACCTTTAATGGCAGATATGAATATTATACACAGCTTTAAAACCGCTTAAATATAAGATAAAACACATTAAAGGTAGTAGAGTTGGCCCTCTGTTTGGAAGGTAGAGATTTGGTCTATCAACCAGAGATTGGCGGTTCTAATTCAGGCTCTGCTATGCAGCCACTGCTGAGTCCTTGAGCAAGAACCTTAACCCTGTCTGCTCCAGGGAGCGCCGTAAAATGAATTTTGTTATACTGTACATGTGTAATGACAAATACTCTGTTGTATCGATATCAACTTTAAACAGCAGAGGGCTCTGCCGCTATTCACTAAAATGCCGAATTAGACTTAATTCAAAATGGTCTCACATAGCTTGTATCTACTTCATTTATTTACATAAACAGTGATAATCACAAATGCAATACTTTATTATATCTTTAAGAGAAATTAAAATCAAAGGACATTTTGTGATAATCTGACTGAACCAAATCCTATCGAGTACCCAGTATCGTGAATCATTACGGATCGTGAGTGTATCGTCACATCCGCACATAATACTGCAATTCAATACTGAAGAATTCATTGTTGCCTAGTACATCTTTAATTTCAAATAAAATAACACTCGTGAAGGTAACATGTTGGAAAGGCCACTCGCCACCACAGATCGTGATCAGCATTATTGATTTTACGTCGAATGTCTATCCGGGTAAATCATGAAAGTAAAAATAATAATAGTAAAATCAGGGACCGCATAATACTGGGCTTACTGGACATTACATGTTAACCAGCATTGCAAATCATGACAAAAGTAGTTTGGCGTATTCTAGACATTTATGATGATAATAACAATGATGATAATTATAACAGTAATCATAGTAGAACAGAGTCACTGTTAAATATAACATTTTATGTTACTTATTGGACCTTTATTGTCGTATAGCATGGCAAACCATGCCAAAAGTAACCTGGACGCACCACTGTTTGGGATTTTAATATCATGTTCTACACTTTGGTTACATTTCACCTAACTGGCCTGTTTTTGGACTGCGGTCGGAAACCGGAGCACCCGGAGTAAACCAACGCAGACACGGGGAGAACATGCAAACTCCACATACTAACTCCACACACAAAGGACCTAGACCGCCCGACCTAATTCAATGTAATGAAGATAATACAGTAATAACGATAGGTTTAACATTCATTTTACACCTTTCATGTTAGATACAATGACAGTGATGTGTAGATGTCTGTCAATAGGCAGATTTCTTTACATTCAGTAATTGTATACAACAATTCTGACATATAATATCTAAACCACCAAGGATATGAATGATAAGAATTATTATTTCTTACATCTATGAAGCAAGATGTAACATCGAGCAGGAGATCATCTTTAACAGATAAAGAACGGTCCTGATCCAAAAAGAGGTCGTAGGCTTTTATCATCCAGCTTCTAAAGACTGGCGTGTAAAACTACATCTTTAAATTAAAAAGGCCAAACCAGATTAAAAAATAATGTTTAAAATATGTGAGTACTGGCTTCATTTGGGTGTTTATGAAGCTGTGAGCGTTGTAAGCTACACTCAGCTCTATTGTTTTGGCTATTGCGGCGTGTTTGGCCCTATCAGCAGCACACACACACACACACACACACACACACACACACACACACACACACACACACACACACACACACACACGCCTTTAAAGCGCAGACAAAAGCAAACTCACCTCATTAAGTCCAGATTTGATAAACGCACCAGCAGAAAAACTGCAGCTTCTCTTTTGAATGAAATAATCCGAATCTGCCGGCATGAGGTCGGACAGTAGCAGCCACTCCCTGCACACACACTCACTCACACACTCTCACTCTCACACTCACACACACACACACACACAGACGGCGGCTCGGATGTGGAAAACATGGATGCTGAGACGGAGGGTGGAGTGTAGCGGGATGCTAACTGCACCAAAAGCCGGTCACGTTGTACCTCAGCCGGCTCGTTTAAAGCAGAATTCCTCAGAAATAAAGAACAATTTAGGCACGTTTCATTCACATTGTGTTCATTAGTACCACTTTTAATCTCCAGGCATGTTTTTTTGTTTGTTTAATGGTTGGTTAAAGTATGGATAAGCAGTTGCAGCTGAACCCTGAGCTTGATGTATTAAAGCATATTCGAATTAACACTTAACTACAAAACATTAAAGATTGTTGTGTACTTCTTACTAGCATTTAGAAATGGAGTGTGTCGTGGTTTACATTGGTGAAACGTAAATGTTTTAGTGGCTTGTCAGGTTTCCAATGAAAAGCGATAAAACTCAACAAAATGAAGCTTTTTGTTTACTTCTTGAGCTTACCGTGCTAGCATTTAGCATTGGAGTCTGTCATGTTTGCGTTTGTGAAACACGGGGCTCTTGGTGGCCGTTTAGTTTCTTTAAAACTGGCAATTTAATTGCAATAAACACAATTCAAAATGATAATGGTTTTGTTCAAGTCTCGCTGCCTCTGTGCTAACATTTAGCGCTGGTGTCTGTCATGTTTTGAGTTTGTTTTGAGGCCTTTGAGGATTTCCACTTGGGTCTCTACTGATCGTTTAAACCCTCCAAGTTTAAAAAAACAAACATCAATCCATTTTCTGTCATTTTGAAAGATTTTGGTTCCAGGAATCATGAAACGAGTCGATTAACACGTCACAACGGGAACATTTCCATAACGTGTAGAAGCACCCTGACAGCACCGGTCAACACCCCCCTGATCCCCGAGATATCCAAAACCCCGGAGGCAGCGCGATCTCGCAGACGGCGTCCATACCGTAAACAAAGGCGTGGGAAACGCGGGAGGCTAAAGGCTAAGCTAAAGCTAACACCGCATCGACTTTGGTTACCCATAATTTTCCCCGCCAAATAAACCTTTGATCTCTGGATGAGATACGAATGCGCATCACACACAGTAAGAGACTTATGGACTGTAACGTCATGGTTTTCACTGAAGTGGATGAATCATAAGACCAGTGTTGGTGGACTGTGCACTTATGTTAACAAAGCTTGGTGCACGAACTTTGTCACTGTGGGAAACACTGCCTGTGTTTTGTGGTAAATGTAAAATGTAATGTAAAGGTAAATGCTCAGCATAAACAGGGGATGGTTGGGGTGTGGCCAGCGACAGCTTATTTGCATAAATGTGAAAAGGACTGAACCTGGCAAGAATAAAGCTGGTAAAATCTCTTTATGCGAGTGTGATTTTGTGCAAAGAACTTCACGAACGTGTTTCGTATAGCCCATAGACCTATTCTAACTTGTTTAAAAAGAGCTACTTAATTGCAATAAAACAAACCAAAGTTTTCTCTTTACTCTTGTTGGCTGCTTTGAGTTTGTATGTCGGTTTTATTTAAAACTGTCCACGCAATTGCAATAAAATGAAATATTACTAAAATTTCATTTATACTGTACTTTGGTGTAACAAGTTTGGTCTCAAGTTGGATTGACACACATTAGCTGAATCTTACACTTGAGCATCCTTGCAATGTTTAACACAGATGGACTGAAGTGCCGCCTCAGTAATGTCTCACTTCTGGTGAGTAAATCCTGAGTCATTCATGACTCAACTAGATGTATCCGGGAAACCTGACCTGACCTGAATATTCCTAAGGCACATAGTGATAGTAAAGCAGATGATATTTTTAAAATGCCTGTTTTCTATGACCAGATTAATTGTGAAGGCTAAATAATCTTTAGTCTATTACATGGTTGGCCGACCCCTGCTGACCAAAGACCAGATCATCCAGAGCTCAAATCTGTTAGATTATTAGGGCTTAGAGTCAGCCACACATGGAAGAAGCCACTGGAAATGGAGGTTTGTTACTTAAACAAATGTTTTATTTTCAACTATTCGATGCATTGATGTCAAGGTCACTTACAAGTGTATGTCGATTTTTAACTTCTGCTGTACACAGATCACGGTAAGTGTCACCAGTGGTCACAGAGTCCTGCCGCTGATCTGCTGTGTGTGGGAAGCAGATTAGAGAAGCATATGGATGGTTCAAGTTTCACAGGCGTAAACAGGAAGAACATTCCTTCTACAGCCCATCAGTCTTTACAATGGAGCTCCTTTCATGACAGAGAACCGAGCGTGCAATGCTTATATACTTCCGACTTTATTAACCTGTCACCATGTCCAGCACATTTAGGTCTATTTTTAACATTTTAATAGCCAAGAGATCTGGATAATAGTATTAAACACATTTGTATGTGGGCTGTTATTTCTTTATTAAATTTACCACCTCAGAAGTGAGGAAAAAAAATAAATAAATAAAACATAAAGATGAATACAATACTATATTATGTGTTAATTGTTGTTTTATGCAGTAGCTCGGACATAATTTAAAAAAACATTTGCATATATATATATATATATATATATATATTACCTCCTTCAAAGTTTCTAATATGCTCGCGCCACCTCACTGACCAAAAATGTCAACAGGCTGGCATGTGCAAAGGCAAGGTTCATACTACCTGATTCATATTTTTTAACATTCTGTGTGCCGCCTTGACCGATCAGCTCTTAATAAGAAGAAACCCTAGCTGACCTCTCCTATTTAATTCTGTCTGTTGACCTGATTGGCAGCTTAAAAATCGCAGGTGTTTGTTCATCCAAATTGATAAAGATCATTTGTAGTTTCAGCCAAAAATCCAAGGAATTTTCAGCACAAAAGTGTAAAAATGTTTTTGAGTTACTCAAAACACTGACATGAATTTAACCCCACGTGTTAAAGGAACATCAGAAATACAATAATTCAATAAATCCTAATACATTAAAAAACATACAACTTATTATTAGGACTAAGTGTGGCAACAATAGAAACACACGTTCCCATCCTAATTGTGCTTCTAGGTTTGAATAATTTATAAACCTGTCAATACTGAGTGCAGATGGAGGCTCCCGAGTGGCGCATCACTGGCGGTGCTGTCAATAACGTGGAGATAATATGAGCTGTTTACTGTCAGGAGTCCGACAGGAATGAAGAGGATTTCCATGTCAAAGCTCATCTTAACCATTTAAACTGTGACTACATGGTCAAAAGTATTGAACGCTGCTTCTAATTGATTTTACGTGAGCTTAACCACACCCATTACTATCAGGTGTACAAGTCGATTATGAAATTAATAAATAAATGAACATAAAAGTTTTTAAAATATATATATTATTACAACAAGGGTGCGATGTATAGACAGATTTGCTTATCGTGACCAGTGGTTCCCACACAAGGGTCGTGTAATACTGGGCCGCAGATATTACTTTCACACTTTTATGTTATTGTGTCCTATCACCACTAGATGGGAGCAGTGTTTCGTTTCAGTAAAAACAGCTCATCATTTATGAGCAGTACTGTTATTTTGTGACCCACAGAGGCAAATGGAGCTGAGAGATAATCCTAAATAATGTACAAGATAATCCTAAATACAAATAATCCTAAAACTGTAAATTTGTGCTTCAAGGGGAAAATATATTTTGTGTTATGAGGCTGTCCTGGTGGTAAAGTAGTACGACAGATATACAGTACAATATAAATTTGCCTTTTAAGAAAAAACTTTTAAAAACAATTAAAAGCAGACGCAAGTGAAGTGGGTTGTTTAAGGAACTTGTGGAGACACTGAATACCAAGCCTAGTATATACCTAGCCAGTAGGATGCATAAACCAGTGCATTGTAGTGCCGGTCCCAAGCCTGGATAAATAGGTAGGGTTGAGTCAGGAAGGGCAACCAGCCCAAAAAACATGCCTAGTTGACAATGCCGACGACGGTCCGGTGTGTAACCCCTAACAAGTGCACTCTAAAGAAGCTCATGAAGACTTGACATTTAAGAAAAGCGCCAAGATCAAATTGGCTAAACCTTAAACCTACACTTTAAACTCAGAATTATTGAGCAGCACGTTTTCCTTTTTACAACATCAAGCTCCCATAAAAAAATCTCCCGTCTGGAACCAAATGTTAAAAAAGAACATAATTCATCATGTCAAACAGCCTTCTGTGAATCCCAAGTTTACGTATGTAGCTCCAGGAAAACGTTCTTATTCTTCGAACACTCCTTCTCCTCCACCGCAGCGTGGGCGTCGTGTAGGTCCTGGAGAATCTTCAGGAGTTTTGCTAACCCATCCACCTTCTCTTGATCTGGGAGCCACAATAAGGATGTATAAGAAACAACATAGTGATGCTGAATTATCAAGGAATCTGAGCAGCACACAATTGAACAGAATTCAGTCTTAGTGGCTGAACGAATGGTATAATGTGCATTAATAATGGGTCTAGAGTGCAGCGGGGCAGACCACATGTCAATTTGTGGCATATGAGCGGCAGGCTGAAATGTTTACGGCATCTAGAGGTCACGTCACAGGTTAATTAATTGTATAAACATCTGATTATAAAGTGGTCTGGAAGTGAAGATATCAGCTTACAGTTATCAAACCGGGTAGCAGTTAATGACCATGTGCTTACTTTTAGTAATATCAGTAAATAAATCTAAGTAGTTTAATCTCATTTGTCAAAATTATTAATGTCTTCGTATTTTGTGGAGTCTTTTATTATAAAAATATAAATAATAGCCTTTACTTCTTACCCAATATGCTCTTTATTGTTCTAA
Source organism: Microcambeva bendego (assembly GCA_034509265.1). Taxonomy (NCBI): domain Eukaryota; kingdom Metazoa; phylum Chordata; class Actinopteri; order Siluriformes; family Trichomycteridae; genus Microcambeva; species Microcambeva bendego. The sequence continues at coordinate 2,589,968 of JAYDZG010000028.1, read as the reverse complement.
ATATGAGTATATTTCCCTTCAATCTTACATTACAGACCAGACATTACTGTAATAAACAATAATAAACACACACGTCACATTTCAGTACAGTACGTGTGCTCTTTCATACACCATCATACATTTCTTTGTCATTTTCTCACCACGACGCTTTCTCTGCTCCTTCTTTGGGGTCATTTTAATATTGAATTTTACAAAATACTAAGAAAACACCGCCCATTACGCCGCTTGTTCACTAGGATTGGTTGCGTTGTAAGACCTGGCAACCGCCAACATATTGTCTTTATTTTCATAATAGCCTAAAACCCACCCATCTTACTGAGCCATGAAATAATGAACAATTCAATTCTAGTGGAAATTTGAAACTACCTCCGTTCGAATGATCTTCCTCTGCATCTTCCTGCTTCATCTGTTTTTTATATTTATCCCTGCAAGACACGAGAAAGCACGGAGCAGCGATGAGACCTAAAGGAAACTACATTACACAGTGCTGGATTACTGATCCGTCGCTGCTACTACAGTACAGAAAACGTGTGTTGTATTAGATCACATCCAAACGGAGCTGAGAGATGACACCATGAGTCTGGGTCGGTCGGTACCTCATGGCCTGTTGAACGTTGCTGAGGTGGCGGTAAATCAGCTGGGCTTCCAGGTCGGGGTCCAGCGGGTCGTACCATTCCTGCAGGGTGACACCGTGCCTGGTCTTATCACAGCCTGGGTCTGTAAGAAAGAACCAACAAAAATAAATAAATGTGACAGTTTTGTAGCCTAGTGGTGTTCAGAACGTTGCTGGTTTAAGCCCCACAACTGCCAGGCTGCCACCGTTGGACCCCTGAGCAACACCATCATTTCTCAGACTGTACTGTTTGGACAAAGGTGTCTGCTGGATGCTAAAAATGTTATATTTAAATAATTGTCTTTTAAATGAATGTGTTCTGCGTGTCCGTCACTAGATGGCGCTCGAAACCAATGTAACCAAGATATGCCATGAAAGTACTGTACCCGTTTTCTCCTTCTGGTGGCAGCAGCTCCATCGGTCTGCTTA
>JAYDZG010000028.1:2561033-2571574 GCA_034509265.1 Microcambeva bendego | reverse complement strand
GCGCCCCGCTATTCCCACACCTTCCTCGACACAGCATTCTCTTTAAATAGTAGCAGTGCGTGTATGAAAGCAGATCATCACTTAAGTGCACTCAGAGGCAGGCTAACAATTCACATCACATTGAGTGCAACCCGGTGACATTTTGAAAACACAATATTTGAAATGAAAATAAAAAATTCTCAGTGGCCAAAAGTATTCGGACACTATTTATTTTGTAAGATGCTTACAGATGTTTAACACTAGCTAGGAAATGTCCTTTTGTAGCTGACTTTCACGATACTGATAAGCAATTGGGAGTTTCACACTACATACTCGATCACCATGATGTCTGTCTGGTCTCCCAAACTACGTTTTGTCATGAAAACAAACGCGAGAAGTGACGAGGGGTTTAATGATACCAAGTCCAAAAAGGCATGCCAATAATGACCATCAAGAATGGTCTGAATAATGTCTAACTTTAACCTTCAATACAGTGTATGTGTGAGAATCATGTGATTATCACTATTTAAATACCAGAATAAACAGTGTGTAATACTTTTTCGTCAGAAAACTAGAACCTAAATTTGTAAATGAAGAACTTAAAATAAGGATGTGGGTTTCGTATGTGGGTGTATTCGCGGTTTACCGATGATTTATTTATTTATATATATATATTTTTTATAATACAGTAATTCTTAATTCCTTGCAATTTTTTAAATAAAGCTAGTCATCTTGAATCTCAGAAATTCTGCCATATTGACGTCACCTACACTGGCTGTGAAGGGCAGTGTGCAACGTTCCCCAATTTTCTTCTCAATCTAGTCATACCAAATAACCCGATCGCACTTTGCTTGACTAAAACACACCCCTCCGACCCATGTGCAGTAGCCAACAGCTTATTTTTCCTCTTTACATGAAAAAAAATTGATTTGAAAATTCCTATCATTCATAGGGAGTCACAAACTGATCCCTATTATCAACTGTCTCAGTGTATTTGCCTTGCAGAGCCAGCAGAAGTCAGAATTGCACCATATGAGGAATCCCCTCCGCTAATAACACCCTTAAATGAGCCAAACGTTTGCATGTATTGTTACAGTATTTTGTCTAAGCAATTGAACATTGTGTCTCATTCAATTGGCAAACTCTTGATTCCTGATAACTAGTCCAGAACCTCGACCACTAGGTAACAGCTGCCCAACAATAATTCTCTGTAGAGTAGCAGCACTGAGATTCGACCGACCCATCATCCAACTTTTTCAAGTCTGGACATAGATTCAAACTATAGCTACGTGATCCCAAACATCGGCTTAAGAGAGAATTGGCTTTACCTTGTGGTTTGCCACTGAAGGCATCCTTGCTGATGGAAACTTTTCCAATGACGTCGTCTCGGCTGAAACCAAACCAGGTAAAAACAAATCAGATTGAGTTGGTTCACAGAGAAGAAAAGTGATGGAGTGCCAGTAAAGAAGGTTTCAAAACAAAATATAGGGCCTACATTAAAATATAAGATTTAGGTTTAATTCAGATCTACTGACACTTTCCAGCACTAGACCGACAATTGTTTGTAAAATATATGTAGCAGGGATGTAAAAATACACTCTACCCATGACGTGATGCAATATTTTTCCCCTATGTTTTTTTAAAAAACAGGAATGAAACAGTGCCCATGCCCTCAGCTGTTTAAAGTGAATATCGATTAACCTTAAATCAATCACCGACTGGAATTGCGGCGCATGTGCACCGATTGTCTTGAAGTGCATCGTTACATCCCTGATATGTAGCACAGATGAGGCTGGGTAATGTAGTATTAATATACGGCAGGATGAATATGGGACCATTTCTCTTTAATACTGGTTATAAAGAGACACGACTGTGTCCTGACCTGAGATTATCTTCGTCCATTACGTACAGGGACACAGTGTGAAACGAGGGTGGAAGATGGACGTTGTACTCCTCGCCCCAGAAGGGGGAAAGCGTCTTCCATATCGTCGCTGTTCTGAAGAAGAAGAATACAAAATAAATACACTGATCAGGCATAACATTATGCTTATGATTAATATTGTTACACCTTTGTACAATATTGAACCAGCATAAACTTCTTCAGAAATTTGAGCTCCAGTTGCTCATCTGTTTAATTGGAAAACATTAAACCATGTCACTGGGTAACCACCGTTCCTTCCTTGGACCTCTTTTGATATGTATTATTAAATCAACATAAACATCTGGCTGTTTCACTGCAAATCGATAACTTGTTAAAGAAGTGCTTGATGACCCACATGAGTCAATAACAATAAACATTTAGATCTTCTATTAGACAGCATTTACAGACAGGAAATCCACTGATGTAATTTAGTTAATCAGGAGACCGTAAGTCTCCCTCAGGTTCAAATTTTGAGCTATGCTGCCAGTTACCTGAGCGCCAACTAGGAGGGATAAATGATAATTGGACTCCAGTCTGCTGAATGGGTAACACCGGGGTAAACAAATGAGTGGTGCAGTGTAAGGATTCTGGTTGCCCAGGGTGCCCGCACCCGATGTTTATATAGGCCAGACGTAGCCCAGTGGTTAAGGTACTGGACTAGTAAGCAGAAGGTCACTGGTTCGAGCCCCACCACTGTCAGGTTGCTGCTGTTGGGCCTCTAAACAAGACCCTTAACCCTCAATTGCCAAAGTCGCTTTGGATAAAATGTAAATTTATAAGACGGGATCAGTGGAGTGAGTCAGACACCTTGTCGTTGGGCACCACTAGGGGTCCCCAGCAGCCTATTATGGCATCCGAAGCAACCTAGAAATTGGAAGGTGCACTCTCAGTGCTGATCTCAAGCCTGGATAGAAATGGGGTTGCTCCAGAAAGGGCATCTGGCATAAAAGCAATTCCAAGAGTGATGGTGAAGCATAAATTTCAAGAGAAGCCCCCCCAAAAAGGTTTTGCATAAGGCACAATATTTAACATTTAATTTATAACGCTCTCTCTATTTTTCCGAACAAATGAGCTCCCAGATTTTCCAGCACATCACCTCTGTGCCAGCAGATGATGCCGTAATTGCACCATTCAATTACACGAATATGAAACAATCCCATCGTGACTGTGAGAAAAATCCAATTAATAAGATATTACACAGAGAAACGTCGCGTCTGAGTCATTCAGTGTAGCCACTGAGGCAACGACACCCCCGTGATGGACCTTTCGCGGCACGTCTCAAGACGAATCGTGATTCGTTTAAGAGGCAGAGGTTGCATCAGGGTCTCTGTATGACAGACGAGGCTAAGGGATAGATAGTAACGTGTAAATGAAACGAAATGAGCTGCATAAAACATTAACCGTTCTGAATTTTACACATCGATGCTTCGAGCAACTTAATATTTCAGTGCATGCATGTGAACACTAGTTCTAACTTATAAGGTCAGTTATTTCAGCCATGTCTATTCTGGGTATTAGATTATTTTCATAATATCTATTTAAAACCTAAAACTAAACCCCCCATTAATGATGCCCAAAAAGCTTTGATCACAAATCAGACAAAGATGTTTAGTGAGAAATTGTTTTTGCATGATGGGGGAATTTGTTTGATTTGCCCCCATTTGGTTACCAACACTGAACTATCCTGCAGCTATCCTGAATCTCTAACTGTCCTCCACAAATTGCATGAATGTTGACTAACTCAAAAACCTTTTTTTATTCACTGTAATTTAATTTATTTGTCTAGTCTTCACTCCCTCAAACAAAGAATAATTGTGTCTCATTAGAGCATTACGCTGTAACACAAGCGTGAGTGCTCGTTTATAAAAATAACATCAAGACAAAGAAAGAAACTGATTTTCTTGAGCGCTGTTTGAGGAAATCCCTGGAAACCTCACGATAAAGCGCAGGTCATTTTCCAAATGAAATGAGCCACGCTTTAGTGCAAGTAAATGATACTTGTGTTTTTTTCCCACTATTGGATTATGGTGATATGCTTTGTTTTGTCTGCAGTCTTCTCCCCTTTTCTCTTTGTTTTATGCCACGTTCGAGTTCTAGTACTTCAAAAGAAAAAGAGAATCATGTCCCTGTGTTTCTGTGACTCCTGTATGATTCTGTGTGAAATATATAGTGGGAATACATTAGTACAGAACACCGATGTTAGTATTCATGTACAGGTTGTACATGTCATGTTTACAGCTCTATGTTCATTGCTCTCGCTGGAAAATCTCATTTGCTCCCCCATGCAATGCATTAAATTGAATTTCTACTGTCCAATTCAATATTTTAATAGTAGCCGTCATTGCATATGGACAAGCACTACTTCACATTGCTGATAGGTCAGAAATCCTGAATATAATCCACAATGAGCTCCTAGGACAAACAGGGAAGGAGTTTTACTGATACCTTATGATGGCCTCATTGTCGATTCTGACTATGCAGTATGGATCACTGCTGCCAGTTCTGTAAAAGATCGGAACAACAATGATGGGTTACACATGTGTCAGCAATGTCGCGTTCCATCTGAGACAAGATACCGCAGCATTCAGACTAACACAACCAGACTTTTGCAACAGTTTCAGTCCATAAGTCATCAGACTCCTCAACTCTGGACACACATGATGGGACTCTGACACACATGATGGGACTCTGACACACACACACAAACATGATGGACTCTGACACAAACAAACAAACAAACGATGGACTCTGACATACATATACTATGGACTCAGACACACACATGAACACATGGTAGACTCGGTCACACACAAAATTGACTCTGACATTCAGATGATGGACGCTGACACATGCACATGTACAGGATGGACTCATGCACATACTTACAAATCAAAGACACACACACAAATGTACCTGACACAAACATGCGATGGGACTTGAGCACACACACACAAACACAAACACACACACACATAACTACTGTGTCGTACTGCTGTGACAGTATTACTTTGCACAATATGGCAAATATGCACAAGTTTGGCATTTGGCATCTTATCTGTTAATCTCTCAGATGATGTCTCACTGTGACTGTATTACCTGCATATTTGCACATTCATCGCAACCTTTTGCATTTTTGCACCTTAATCAGTTTTTATATCGGCTGCTAACTGCGTATCAGAATATATTTCTACCTCATGTACCATTTACTCAGTACCATGTACTGACCAACACTAGTCTCTCGTCTAACCCTAACCCTAACCCATCTCTTTTAAAGAAGTTTAGATTAGATCTTGTATCTTTTGAATTTATTATAGGCTCCTTGAAAAGCTACATTGGTCTGATTATAGTAAATAAATCAATAGAGAAAATAAAACCTTTCTTCCTTTATTAATAAAATTCCAGCATCAGTATTATTAAAAATGTGCGAAATCTAACTCCTGTACATACTCCTCTACATCACTTCCACATAGTATGTCATGCAATTGATTAAACATCCGTCAACATACAATTTTTGCTTCACCCACCATACTTCATAGTGAGTATGAGGATATGGTAGTTTTTGTGCTGTAATTTCAACATATTCAAACATGCATTAAAGTGCCAAAAAGTAAAAGGTTCCTATTAGTGTTAAAATATTTTGATATTTGAAATCTGATATATTGGGGAATTAGCTGGACAATACTCTAAAATCAGCCAGTGACGATCTAATATAATGGCTAATTTCAAAATGCTTAAGGTATGACCTTTACATGACAATCAACAAAGCACATCCCAAATACCCCACATAAATATTTTATATTTACTTCAGTTTCATTTCCTCCCCGGTAAACTCTTTTATCCTGTGTCGGGGTTTTATCAGCCTCGGGTTGATGGACGAATCCTTTGGTGTGTGAAAGTCAATGCCAAAGGCTAACAGACATAAAGGTGTCACTGGGAGCCTTTGTGGAGCGCTAGTTCAAAGTAACAAACAGCCTAAACACCCACATATACAGGCAAGCATGCAGACAGACAGACAGACAGACAGACTCTTTTTCTAAGTACTCAGTCAATCTGCTTTGATGGAGGAAGAAAAAAAGGAACAAGTATAGTACTTTAAAATCAGCAGTCAAGGGGATCGGATCATTGATTAGAAATCAGTGAATCGGCACTTTGCAAACTGAACATCTCAGAAAGAACAGTTTATAGATCTGTTGATGATATAAAAAGATCTTGGACTGACTTCTGTTGTTAATGTTAAGTTATGTAAAGGCTTGCCCAAAGTGGTTGACACTTCTTTGCTTGTATTTGATCCACTATTTGTGGCCAAAGGTGTAAGTTACCCCATTATTAATGTTATACTTATATATGGAGAGACTCATAATTGTATAATGTCACAATTGTGAATATAGAATAGAAAATATAGTTTTGTTTTAAACAAAAAACGATGTTGACCAGATGGTTATGTATATATTTGATGTGAAAATTTGGGTGCACCTAATATTTGTGCTGGTGCACCTAAGACAAATTTATTATTATGACTTTCTCTTTTCTTACACATTTAGCTATGGTTTACAGGGGGAAATTTAAATGCTAAAAAAGTGAAATCCACAGGTCACATTTTTCTTTGCAGCTAAAATAAGATGCAACATGGTTCAGCTGCAATATTCAAAGTCCAAATGATGAAACAGGTCAACCTTTGCCTTTTTTAAACCTTTTTTTGTTAAATAAGACTACCGATGGACCTTCTGGAACTATCACGGATCCCCGAATCCACAAACTATTTGACGCTATTCGTTTTCGGTTGTGTCAGAAAACATTTTCTGCTTCACAAGTCACTCTGAGCTGATTCTTCTCAGCTGTTACTGCTACATGCTGGGTGTTATTACTCTAGTCAATCAAAACCCAACATTTAGGGTTTTTTTCTCCCGCTTCGGAGGTCGGACGCCTGCAAACCTAATCAGCATAATTAGGGACCTGTAGCGTTCTTTTCATTCTGTCAAACAGGTAACGAACTTGAAGGAGTGCCGTTGTCACCGCGAAGACCTTTCCAATCCTCTAGAATAATGATTGCCAGAGGTGCTAACATTTGCGAGCAATGTGTGTGTGTGTGATAAGGCAGTAAGGGATGGTGAATAATGTGATTCATCTCTGCCTATTGTCACTGGTGTAAAGGTGAAAAACGCTCTGTCAGAATCAGGTGTAGGATCAGACAGCTGCATGGCTTGACAGTTGAACCACACGACTTCATCTTCACACTACACACAGACACACACACACACACACACACACACACTTTAAAAAGCACAGAACTTTTTTTCCGTCTTACAGCCTTGTGAAGGAATTTCTCGTTTACAGAATTGTTCTAAAGTGGCCACACTACCCATTCAAGGATCTTCTTCAGTATCTCACTGGGGTTTAAACCCCATTTCACCCATTTAGAGCTAGACTTGCTCTTGTGTTCTGTAGTGTTGTCTCACTACATCGCTTATTAGTTCAACAGCTTCAGATTAGAAAGTACTGTTGACCAGATCTGGTAAAAGTCTGAGAATAATCAAGGTGGGAACAGCCTGGACTGGGTACCAATCAAAGGCAAGATTTCACACCCTCCACAATAATATTTTCAGCATTAGGCAAATGCTGGTATTTAAAGCAACTTACAGTGGGGCAAAAAAAGTATTTAGTCAGCCACTGATTGTGCAAGTTCTCCTACTTAGAAAGATGAGAGATGGTCTGTAATGTTCATCACAGGTTCACCTCAACTATGAGAGACAGACCGAGGGAAAAAAACAGGAAATCACATTGTAGGATTTTTAAAGAATTTATTTGTAAATGATGGTGGAAACATTTTACATTTTCGGCATTTAGCAGACATCTGTATCCAAACTAGTTGATTTTGCAAAATTGGGACATAAAGGAAGAAAATGCATACACAAATTAGAAAAACAGCACAAAGCTAAGCTCAGCTGAAGCACTGATGATTGTCTTAAATCTGAAAATGAAAATCTAGAAAATGTAAATGTCTAATGCTAATAAAATAGCTGACTGCTCTTTTCCGAGCCTCGCTGTGAGTCTGCAGATGGTAAGCTATTTATTTCTACATTCCCAAGCGTGAGTCGTGTGTAAGTACGGCTGCTGGTGAAGACGTGGACGCAATCTGTCAGCGCTCGGCTTGGCGTCGGCAGCACAGTGTCAGTATAAACACTCCACATGACATCTGTCCCTCAGCGGCTGTCTATACACAAAGTAGAACTAACAAAACCAACAAACAAGGAAAAACTGGGAACAAGTTATGTTCCTGAATTGAATTATCAGTGTTATACAGCTTTATAATAGGGAAGGATGTTTCCTGTTCCAGCCTAAGAATAGACACTACAGTGTCCTGCACAGAGCCACAGTGAACAGCTCTGGTCAGAACAGGATAGTCTTTCTTGACCAACATCAGTGCCCTGCCATACAAATATTCTTTAAGACACTGGGCACAAATTTCCACAGACATAAACATACTTAAGTCTTATGAGAAGGCGTCTCAGAGGAATGGCTGTTGAGGTCACTCTATTTAAATATGATTTGTTTATGAATTGGGATGTCCAACAAGCTCATGGTCAGGTGTCCATACTTTCAGCCGTACAGTGACCTTGAAGCTAGAAGTCTACCATGTTCCAAGAGTTGGGCTGAAATACTGTATAAAATGACTGGCAAAAGAATCAGCATTTTAATCAGGATATTTTCATAAGAGGACGATGTAGAGCTTATTCCCTGCTGCTTTCGTTGAGTACTTCCAAACACCCTGGCCGATCGTTTTAGGGATTTTCAGGCAGAGGTTGTACGGTCCCAAAGGCTCCGACTAAAAGATGAAACAAGATACATTTCATATTATCCGGTCCCCACGGTGCCGAAAAGAACCCATTTCATTCTATTTAGATTTGAGCCAGAAGCAAACTGGCAGCGTTTATCCACTCGGCGCACTCAACTCTTCATCATCACGTCACCCGGAGCGAATGTTTACAGAGAAATGAGAGGTGCGCTTCCATGTGAATACCAAACAGCTCCCGCGCGACAGGAGTTCATCCGCTGCACGGCCAAAAGTATTCAGACACACCTCCAAATTATTGGTTATTATGTTTAGGTGTCTCAGCCTGGCGCTTTTATGTTTCATGGGAACAGTTTGGTGAAGTTCCTCACAGGTCCTCCTAAACAAAGGAGGTACTTCACTGACCCCTGATCTTTGACCTTACTAAACAACTATTTTAAAGACATTGGATTGTGAATGCTAACTCTTTCTTCGTCTATCATGACAGTGCACCTGTGGACAAACAATGAACTTCACTAACCCCTAAGCCCTGACAGCAACCCCACTAAACACCTGTAGGGAGGAACAGTGTTCTTATGATTTAATAGAATCAATTTTTTACAGTAGCAACTGTTTGGGAAAGGATCATTCCTGTTCCAGCATGACTCTGTGGCAACAATGTGGGGAAGGATCTTCAAGGTCACTATAGCACCAAGTATTTGTACACCTGACCATCAGCTTGTAGGATGTCAAAAAACATGATTAAAATATATTGACCTCTTTTGAGCAGGCTTCTCACAAGACTTCTGTAGGTATTTGTGCCCATTCAATCAAGGCATGACAGCATTTGTATAGCTGTGCACTAATGCTGGTCAAGAAGACCTTAGCTGACTTTCCATATTATTCCAAAGATGTTCAGTGGGGCTGATGTTAGGGCTCCCACAGCAACCCTGACCAAGATACCTAATGAGATGGAAATTTAATTTAATCGTTTTGTGCCGCGAACACATTAAACACATATTGGAAATATTACAATTAATTAATATGTACACTTTAAATCAGACAAATACATTTTGTTTTATGAGACTCAGACTGAAAGTTTTTATGCATTTTACCCTTAAATCAGCCTTCACAGAAGAGTGGAGGCTGTTGTGGCTAAAAACAGAGGTAGCGACTTCATAATAACGCTTCATGTATATAAAGTTAATGGTTTTGAAAATGGACAGCCCATAAAATGGTTTCTTGTTGCTTAGGGTGTTCCTAATAAAGTAACCAGTGAGTTCCCAATACATCTGTTTGTTTATTAATATTGTAAATGACACCTCTGTTCATTTTTGGCAGTCGTCTGCTTCTAATTATCATTATCAAGGCATCATACACTCATTGACGCAATTTACGGCAGTCGAATAAAATGGTCCTAATAAAATGGTCATTGAGTTCACACCACATGCTTCAAATTATCCTCATTGAGGCATCAGACCCTCCACAACTCAACAACTCAATCCACATTCTGGCCTGTTGTGTTTTGTAGAGGAAGAGCGAAAACCAAAAAAGTAAATGAAGAGTCTTAAGCCCTGAGGTTGTTCATCTCAGGAATGTTTAGTTTGAATAGTAGAACCCACAACACACACGCGTTCCCATTCTGGGTATATTTTTGTCCCTCTCTATGGTCTTAATCAGTTATGGCGTTCCTAATGAAGATGCCAATGAGTTCCTGTGTCATGTGTTTATTACATTATACATTTTCATTTATGCCAGGCCCCTGCTTCTGAATGTACTGATCAATGCATCACACACTCCCCACACACACACACACACACACACACACACACACACACACACACACACACACACAATGAAGAAATATAGAGA
>JAYDZG010000028.1:2543716-2559058 GCA_034509265.1 Microcambeva bendego | reverse complement strand
CACACACTCTCTCTCTCTCTCTCACACACACACACACACACACACACACACACACACACACACACACACACACACACCATGAAGCAATTTAGAGCAACCAATTCACATTCTGGCATGTTTTGTTTTTTAGATGAAAGATCAAAACCAAAGAATATGATGATTGTGATGATGTGCAGCTATTGATGTCAGGGATGTTTAGAATGGTAGGAACCCCCTCTCCCAACACACACGCACACACACACACACATTTTTGGTATATTTTGGCATCCATCTGAATTATTGATCAGTTATTGTGTTCCCAATAAACTGGTCATTGACAGCCCAAGTTTTTTTTATGGCAGCCCACGTTCTTCTCTACTGATCCTGATAAACTTTAAGAGTAAGTACAAACTACACGGACCTCCCAGTAGAACAAAATGATGGAGAACTGGTACTCACATGTCCTTGATGGGCAGATTTTTTGCCTCCACGATACGGATGAACAGGGTGCTCCGTTTGGCCATCTGGGCACGTCACAGCTGGGCACGCTTCACTAGATCAACATGTGGTTAAATATCCAGAACCTGGCCCACAGGTGAACCTTCTACCTCTGTACTGGACCTCAGTGGACTCTGAGACTCACACACGAGTGAAGCCCGATTTAACAACAGCGCTGCTTTCAACACGGCTGAACTGTGGACGAACCGGGTTGCCAGATTGTGTGTCGGAGCGCACACAGTGAAGGTGCGTTTGTAGAAGCACGCCGAATTTAAGCAGAACAGCGCCCATGCATCTGCCAAGCCCTGACGAGTTTGGCATGTTCTTCCTTGCGATGTTTTTCCAATATCCGGTTCATACATGAGCTAATTTCATCTACCTTCATGTTGCGTGCATTCTAGCACACTTTCAGAATGCAAATGTGTAAAGTATTCGCCGGAGGAAGCCCAAGCTGACACAAGACAGTGTTCTCAAACATTAACCCTTCTAATGTGAGTTCTACTCAAGGTTTCATGAGGTCGACGTCGACTTTGAGGCTTGTTTATTCTCGCGAACTCGACGCGCACACGCAGACGCAAATGAGTTATAATCTTCAATCTGGCAACATCCACAGTGGGCGTTTGCGTCTTTAATGTTTTGAAATGTTAGTGGTCTGCAGGCGTGACATCACGTTTTTTTTTTTCTTCAATAAACAACCCGAGGGCATCCTACACTCAAGAGCAGCCAATCCACATACTGGCATGTTTTGAAAATGAATGAATCAACCTCGTTTCCTGAGACCACAGCTATACGGTGTTTTTATTTATAGTAGAGATGCTCCTGGAATGTTAATGTATGGAGCACGTTTTGCTTGGTCTCCTATTTTCTGTCTACTTAGATGAACTAATCCATATTCTGGCATGTTTACTTGTCATGGTGTTACTATTAATTTACAGTAGGCAGGTTGGTAGTGTATAACTTCAGGGTTCCAGGTTCTATAAAGTAAGAAGGTGCTTCTGATTACTGTATCGAGTTTGGCACGTTCTCCTCATGTCTGAAATAAAGGGATGGCAGGGAGACCAGCATCAGAAGACCTGAGTGTACTCGAGTTCTGCTAAATAAGGAAGTGGGGAATCAGGACACACTCTATGACTTAAAGGATGGGGAAACTTGTTCTAAAACAAATTATGCGGTAAAATATGCCAACACACCAGGCTGGGACTTTGGATACTTCGTACCGAATCTCAGCTCTGCCATCTGGTTGGACTGGGCGCCTACACGAAGAGCAATTGGCTGGGTTAAGACGTAGGGTTGGGATAAGCCGGACCTGGTGCCGGGTGTGGCTCTTCATGTACCAGGCTGATCCACACATGAACTCGCCTCGCGCAGGTGAAAACATGTAGTTCACACTGAGCATGTGAAGATTCATTTTGGATCTCTAATTCAGTTCACTTGGATGTCTGTAAGCTGTTGGAGGAAACTTACACAGACACAAGGAGAACATGCGAAGTCCACACAGAACATGGCACTTTATATTTCTTTCCTTCTGTATGTGATGAGATTGTGGTTGACGGTATCACCAGAACCAGTGCTTGCAGAAGGAAGTGAAATATTTCTAAAGCAAACAAAAGCTCGCTTTGATTCACAAGCCTTATCAGTATTACCATATGGCTAAACAAAGATAAAGCAGGAGGCTTTCAGGGAGGGAAAAAAATCTAAACACACGCGTCATGTTTGCTTTCTGATATGTATATGAAAAAAAAAAAATTGCTGCACTTCACGAACCGAGGAAAATTGCCTCGGAATATAAACTGCCATCAAAATGCAATGCTAATGCTCTCTGTGAGCTGCTTCACGTCAATAATCACATAATACGTTTTCTTGAGAAATATCAAGGATGACTCATGCGACTCCTGCTTTGTTGCTTCAGAGAGGTTCAGAGAGGATGTAAAAAGAGGAACTTTGGGGGTTCTGTTGACCCAAAAATGTACCACTCAAGATCTAGTTCTTTCCAGGATCCCTGGGGGTGAAATAAAACTCCAAATGTCCAGCTCAAAGTGCAGTAAAATATTTCACCACAGCCCCAACTCAGAAAACGTCGGAATGGTCTGGAAATACAAATAAAATAAAAATGTTCCTAACGCTTACATTAATTTGACTTTTATTTGATTTACAGTTTGAATCTGAGATATTTCATCTTTTCTTTGCTCAACTTCAAATTGAATTCACTAATAAACATCCATTCTTGCATTTCAAGACTGCAACATATTCCCAAAAATATATATATATAATGTTCTCCAGATCTCTTAGGCTCAGGTGTTTCTTGTGGATTCGCTGTTTGCGACTGTGAGTAATGCTAAAGGAGGAGGACGTTGTGTCTGTGTGTGTTAGTGCGTGGGATCTGGTGACTCACTGCCTCATTAATATGTCATTTACCTATACCTATAGAACCAGAAGTAGCTATAACATCCTATACCGGGTTCTCTGTGACTCACTGGTCTGTCAGATGAGGCCAAAATAGGATAAAAAAATGTCCCTTGAGTTGGCGGGATGTATCTCTTCAGATATCTGATCAAAGGTCATGGTTCGCAGGTCTTGCTGTGTAACAGGTACAGCAGTGTTGGGATTTTCAAGTAACAATTACCATTCATCACACCAAACAATTACCCCTGATTACACCAACACCAAGTATTTATAGAATGCCTGAGTAGGAATGTTGAAACAGACTATTTGGATACTGTTTAGAGCAGGAATGGGCAAGTGGTTCCTTGTCCTGTACCCAATTACTCATAAATCTTCAGCCCTCGGGGGGGGTGTTTGGCTGTTAAAAAAGAAACCCAAATAGAATATAATCAGCGTCGACATGTTCTGTGCATGACGCTTGCTTATTTTTACACTGGAGCAATGAAGCTAATGTTGCCAACATGAGACGAACTGTGATCAACCTTTTTACATACCAAAATGAGAAAATGTGCAGTATTAAATCACTTTAATAATGAATACAGCTGCGACCACACATAATTACACAGTGCATTAAGTTTATCAACCATTTCAATGAAGGTGTAGTAAAACTTCTACTTTTTATTTTCATCCTGAACATGAATAAGTTAAATAGAGTGAATTATTAGTGTCTTTGAGCCTGATCCTCGTGTACAAGGTTCTGGGTTCGATCCCTAGGTGAACCAGGTACTTTGTGGAGTTTGCATGTTCTCATGAGTTTGCATGTTCCGGGTTTACTCCGGGTGCTCCGGTTTCCTCCCGCTGTCCAAAAACATGCAGGTGAGGTTAATTAGAGATAAAAACTTGTCCACGACTCTGTTCAATATAACCTGTTTAGTGATGAAACTTGTGGACTAAAAAACCTTTTCCTGTCATGAATGTAACAACATGTAAGTGTAAAACAACCATAAAATCCCAAAAAACAAACAAAATGTAACAGCGCCGCCTGGTGCTCATCAGAAGTAATTAAGCAGCGATTACAAAACCAGGCGTGTTGATTTTTGTAAACAGTACACTTTATTTATTTATGAACTGAAAGTGCAGGGTTCGTTTTAAGAATGTGTACATTTATTTCACTTTTGAAATTTACAGCAACACTGAAATGTAGGTACGTTATACGTACAGGTGGACAAAATATTAGAAATGCACTTTAAAATGAGGCTGTTAAGAACATAAAGGAAGATTTTATACACAACTGGACAAGTTAATTCCATAGGATGTGTACCCAATCCAAATGGCCAAGAAACTAAAGTACAAAGCTGCCACAAAAAGGTTTTCAGGTTGGTGCAAGACATGTAACCTGGGGAAAGTAGTATAACACTTGGACCCCTGAGCAATAAAACATGTTTCTTTTAGAGTAATAGCTTGACAGGGCTGTATAAACACTTCAAATGACCATTTCCTATAGTTTGTCCACCCCTGTGTATTTATATACATAAATATAAGGACAAGATGTTACATTTAGATAGATAAATCCAACTTCTGTATCTACATTACATAAAATTTAACATATAAAATAAAAAACATTGATTATTATCTCATGCATATATCATACTATATCATCTTACTTTTGATAATGTAGACTAATGCAGAAACTGAAGAAAAGCAGAAGTATTGTTTATTTACAATAGTAGTTTAGCTAAAATGATTTTGTGGCTATGATCCTTTTGCGAGCTACTGGCAGCCTCTGTTAACATTTGTCCTGCTGTCTGTCATTTTATTGTTTTTGAGATATATTTGCAGCCTTCAGCAACTGCTTCTTTTCACCAGGTATCGGTCCAGTAGTTATTTATTAGATTAGAAAGAATAAATAATTAAAGATCACTACAGAAGTATTTCATTTTTAACCCGCAACAGATTTACCAGATGTTATTGTCACTGTTCACCACTAGGTGGAAGCAGCGACTCATTAGAGCGAAAAAGCTAATTTAGCATAAAGTTTCCACAAACATATTACTCCAATAAATATGAATCAATAAGAATTAACTGGATTAAAACGACTGTTTCATCAATAGATCATAATTATTAACATTAATTGACATTTTTATCACGTATGGCTAAAGAAACTTCCAGTTTGTAGGATTATACACTTTCATATTAATTCATTTACAGCTGGAGTTTATTAAAGCAGTTAATCCAACGTTCGCATTGTATTACCTAGTTAAAATTAAGTATGTAATAATTTATAGATGTATTTAATATAAACTAAAAGTAGCAGAATTGCAGTGTTGATTTGCATTTGTAAAGATATCTGTAATTCAATAACAAAAACACAATGCTGATTACCACAAATATTAGCTATAGATAAGTGAGCTATTTCAGCTTTTTTATTATTTATTACTACAGCAGATAAAAAAAAATATATATTAGCCAAAAATGATTGAGTTAAAAGGGACTCAAATTAAAAACGGATATTTGAAGCAAATCTGTGTAGCAAACTTATCTTAATGCTAAGCCAGTTGGGTATTTACTTGTAGCCACATTAGCAGGTCTACTCATTTAAAAATATTATGTACTGTGTAGTCATCCGCCTGGAATGTCATATCTCCAAGGTTTTGCAGTTTAATGGTTTCTGCATCACTTGGATGGAATATGGTGGACTGGATTGTTTTGGGGAGGATTATGCTGGACTGGTTTGTGTTTGGGAGGACGCTGGTGGAGTAGTTTGTGGGCGAGTCAACGGAGGTGGAGTAGTTTGCAGACGGGAAGACCATGGTGGACTTGTTTGTGGGCGATTGGATCGTGGTGGAGTAGTTTGCACCTGGAAGGACTGAGGTGGAGTAGTTAGTGGCCGGGAGGACCATGGTGGACTTGTTTGTGGGCGATTGGATCGTGGTGGAGTAGTTTGCACCTGGAAGGACTGAGGTGGAGTAGTTTGTGGCCGGGAGGACCATGGTGGACTTGTTTGTGGGAGATTGGATCGTGGTGGAGTAGTTTGCACCTGGAAGGACTGAGGTGGAGTAGTTTGTGGCCGGGAGGACCATGGTGGTCTTGTTTGTGGGCGATTGGATCGTGGTGGAGTAGTTTGCACCTGGAAGGACTGAGGTGGAGTAATTTGCTGCGGGGAGGACCATGGTGGACTTGTTTGTGGGAGCTTGGACCGTGGAGGGGAAGTTAGAATCTTGGTGGACTGAGGTGATAGCCGATGCCTTGGGCAGGGTGGTTGATGTGGTGTACCTCTTGAAGTCTCGCTCATAGGCTGGGTTGTCGTATGGTGTAGGGTTTTTCAAGTGGTGCACATCGTAGGTGGGGATGCGCAGGGATTCCATCGGTGGAGGTTGACGTTTTGGGGTTTTGGTGGCTTTGGGAGCTCTGCTTGTATAGGTCTGGGCTTTGCTGTCACGGCAGCAGCTGGAAGATAAACATTTGTTATTTTTCTTCACTAAAAGTTCTGCTATACCCTTCCTACTGCTAAATAGCCAAGATTAAAGATTCCTCTTATGGGTGTCATGCTAATAAAATTTGTCCTGTATGACTTCTCAGGCAAGCACAGGACACTTCTTTTATCCTGGCCAGCAGTGAATTCCTAAATGAAGCACTTAGACATACTAAGGAACACATCAAGCCCTTTGCATTCCTGCAAAACACACTCGAACCTGTGGCTGCCAAAGATGGTGGACGTCTAGTCGACCTCCGCTTAGATTAACCATCAGTCCAGGGGCAAAACTGAGCCTTAACCCCAGGTGAGCCTGGTTTATAATTTAAGCATTCAGGAACAATTAATGTGAAAATGTTAAGTCATTAACTTACCAAGCCCAAATCAGAGCTCCGAGCAGACCTATCAAGAGCAGACCAGCAGCCACGCTGAGAATCGTCGTGATAATTACCATGGCAGCAGATCGTCCTGCAAACCCGTTGCCAATTGTTTTAGGTTCTTTTACTAAGGAGAACAGAAATGTCTGAGATTACAATCAGAGTTTAAGCAAAGGTTCATTAGCATGCAGAAAGATGGTATATAGGAAACCTTTGACTGATGATTCCTTACCGGTTTTGAGAGGTACGGTGGAGGACCAAGGCGTCTCTGCAACAGGCTTATGGGTAGCTGGATCAACAAGGAGGTACTTAAATCTGAAACAGCAACAGATCAGTCAACAATATGACCAATGTGGAGGTTGACATGTAATCAGTCCCATGAAATTGCAAAGCTAGTTTGAACTTCAATGAATTATTGTACTATATCCAAATGGATGGATGGGAGGGATAAATGGGTCGGCATCTGGATATTGTTGGATGGATGGATGTATAGATCAATACTGATGCATGGAAGGATGGGTCGGCGTACGGATACAGATGTATGGATGGAAAGATAATATAGATAAGTATCGTTTATATGCCATATAAAACTTAGGTAATAAGAAATATAAATATATTACAAATAAGTATATGAATGTATGTAGAAATATTTATATGCAGTTACAATGTATAAATAAATAAGCTCAGCAAAGTGACAGAAGCAGATAAGGAACTTGATATTTTGTTGAGTATGTTAAAGCTGCTCTGTCCTGGATTACCTGGTCAGTGCACCCGAAGGCAACACACCGGTGCACACAGTCGAGGCAGGACAAACACTGTCTCCTCCAACTTTAAAGATGTTTGGATTGCTTGTAATACAGGGGAAGTCTTTTTGAAGACCAGCTTTTATCAGGAAGTAGTTCTTTGAGGTGTTGTCGAAACCAGGCGAACATGGACACACCACGTAATTGTTGGTGTTGTTCTTGTCAGCGTCAAACGTGTTTGTAGCTGTGTGTTAAACAAAGACAATGGGGTTTCACATAATTAGAGCAGCATTTACATTTCTGTGAACATTTTTTAACATGTTAGTCATTGATTAAGAATTGTGAAGCTGTTTGTATTTGTTCTTTGGATTTGGATATATATACATACAGTATATAGACTTTTCCTGTAAAACAATATTTAATTATAAATTATTTTTATTATTTTTATTATTTGTATATATGTAATTTATATGTATTAAATATATTTACATATATTCACAATTCAGTGTTTAAGGACTCAGTCTTTCACCTTTTTTCACCACTAACATCCTCCGCATTTTTATGGTTTTATTCTAAAAACATACACAATGATCAACTCACTGATTTGTGTTTAAACTATAAAAACCGGCATTAAGGCATTTTATTAACCCTCACCAAAGTTCGGGGTTAACTGTATAATTTATAATAATATTTTCCTTAAAGAAAGAATAGTTAATTTAATTTCACATGTTTATCGTACCTGTGTCCAGTGCAGATGCCAGCCATATCTCACATGTGCCTATAGAACAGGACACATTATTGATATTGTCAAAGCAACATTTGGGCTGTGTGAGGTACACCGCGTTGGTGGTGACAGGTACCGCTACGTCTGGTGACAGATTTGGGCTGCAGTTAACTGTAACTGTTAAAGAAGAAGAAAAATGAAGTTTAAACTCTTTTTTGTTGTAGTTTTGCAGTGGACATGTGAACTAAGGAGCTCGGCCCAAACTGCACTAATCCTTTCTCGAGAAAATATCTTTCCTTTGGTCCAGAGTCCAATGTTAAACCTTTTTATAAAGCTCCCAACAATTTAATCTCAACAATATTGCTTTTTCTAATCTACAAGTGAATGTTGCTCATGTGGTATTCCTATTTGCAGCACTTTTATTTGAGTGACAACATTGACTTGATGGAAGATTTCACTCCTAGCGTCCAATAGGATAAAGATAAAACCCAGAGGCCAACCACTTGATCTGAAGCAGTTTCCTTCCTCATTAACATTCAAGGTCATGTACTGTCATAATAGCTGAGCGCGTCCATAAATGATTTCCCCTTCAATAACATTTAAATTCTTCCAGCCAATAACGTAGCTGCCCAGGGGTCCGAGTGTTGTGCTCTTTACATCGAATTATGTGTTTTTGCAAACTTAACCTAAAAGAAAACTTGTTAATTGGTTGTGCTGACACTAATTCCAGCTAAAAACCCAATTCATTAGATTATTTGTTGAGGCTGCTCGATGGAGAAGCTTCAAAGCTAATAATAAGCCAAGAAATAAACCTGAGCCCCTTGTGGATGCTTTGTACATTACAGTGGGACCAGATTTAACAGATGCATTGCTTGAGTTGTCTTGGTCAGTGACGAATCGTGGATAAAATGTGGATCACTTGATTAAAAGTGTAGTAAGATCCTGTTAATGATTTCCGGTTTGTGTTTCACTGTTCCATGACTTCTAGGCTCTTCCATGACTTGTTTTCATGTAAACACAGTGAGTATTTAGTGTACGAGTCTAATGTTAAGCACCTTATATTCTGGCCTTATTCTAAAATAAAGTGTCTGTCATGTGCTTATACATATAAATTCACCTAAAAAAACTGATCCATGCGGCCACCCAAATTTATCTACGTTTCATCTGGTGTTTCCATTATTTTGTCCATTGCCACAACCATCACCAAGACTGATATGACTCATGATCCAACACCCAAACGAGTGTAACTCTGTCACTACATATCTTCAGTCCCAGTCAGAAATGTGTGGCCTCCACTCCCAGCTCACTCCCTTTGACTCCAAAATGACTAATTTAGGTGTCAAAGAATTCTTGGACAATTAAGAACACATGTGAAATATGTTCCACAACATAGGGTGCGGTGGCTGGTTATTTTCAGCGTTCAAAAGGGAGTGTGCTCCCAAGGATGGGGCCAAAGCGACTACACAAAATATGTCTTACATGCCGAACTGGATGAACCAGATTGTGCTAAGCTTCTTCATTCTACAATAATGATGCTTAATACAAAATGGACTCATCATTCACAAAGACGTTCCCTTCTACACAAAGTCTGAAGTCATTTAAGCAGGACAAACTTAAATGGTTATATTTTGAAGTCACATAGTTCTAGAAGGGGGTTTGGGCAAGAGAAATAGTCAAACAGAAATAACCCAGTCCCTGCTGTTAAATAAATGGATGATCCATGATGTTTTGGGGCTGATTTGTTCAGTACTTCATACCTTTAATTCCCGGGGAACCCAGATTATGAAGTAGTAGTTTTATAATGGAAGTAGTAATTTTATAATGGAAATCTGACTACATCCAGTCATGGTTGAATAATTTTGAGAAGCGCTGAGCCAAAGCATACATACAAGTCCACATATAAAAGGTTCAATGAACACAAACGGGTCAATATTGTCCATGTTGGCGTAATCCAACCAAAAGTGTGGAGATTGTAAGCCTAAGAATAAGACATATAATTTGTATTGTATTTTATTTATTTTATAAAAAGCTTGATTTATTTTAGAAACTCATTGTATGATTAAGCCCATTAGATAATCCATAGTGTTTTGGGGCTGATTTTTTTTTAGAATTGTGTTCCTCTAAAGGCCCTGGGAAACCTGTTAAACTCGTGAAATGAATTATAGACTTTAGGAAGTAACAGAAAGACCCGAATGGACATCTGACAATCTCCAGTCATAGTTGGATCATTCAGAAAGATAGTGGGCCAATGCATACATCCAAGTCCACTTATAAAAGGTTCAATGGACACACAGATGAGTCACGTTTTGCCATGTTGGTCTAAACTAATCCTTATTTAAAAGCTGTGGGATTAGACGAAGAGAAAAGAGAGTGAAAGATGAGATGTAGAGTTTATATTGCTCTTTTAGAATTAATACTTTGGTTTGTGTAATTATTTGTTTTCCAAGGGAGGTTAAACAAAAGATGAAATCAAATAGTGCCTACTGCTCCGACACCTGATTCAGTTTTTTTAATTTTATTATTATTATTATTATTATTTGATTTTAAAATTCACCGCATGATTGAGCAAATTTTCTAGTTATCTTTTTTTAATTTTTGTTAATAATAATTACACGTTTTTCATAATCCTTAGGCTGTGTTTTAAAGCCTGATCCACACCAGCTGATTCTGAATGCCTTTTTCTGATATAACAATTTAGTTCACTCAGAGGTGTATCACTCAAACAAGTATCACTCAGAGGTGTAATGACCCCGTCACCAGTTTACCACTGTTCCTTTCTTGGACCACTCTTGATAGATACTGACCACTGCAGGCCGAGAGAAACTCTTGCCCAGTTTCCTAGCTGTCGCAAATTGGCCCTCATCAAACCCACTCAAAGGGATTTCCTCTGCCATTTTTCCTGCTTCTAAGACCCTTCATATCAGTCTGCTCTAATCATAGTTATTTCTGAACCTGAAAATTCCATCAGAAGCCTTTGTGTTTTTTTTTACTTACATTATTTGACCAAACGAATGTGTACAGCAAGCTGAGGTTTGTAAAGTCCTGCTATGTGTTTAGTGTGTGACAAAACTCATCTTCAACAGAAACCCTCTTAAACATTTTAGACAAATGGGTGTGTCAATTAAGAGTCCAATATAAATGTTCTTTGGGCCTTTTACACTGTTTTTTGGTATGGTTTTGGTATGGGATGTCCTACAAGCTCTTGGTCATGCATCCTCATACTTTTGGCCATATATTAAGGAACAGTTTGGGATTCATTTTCAACCCTTGCTTTGGAAAGGGACTGCAATTATGTTTACTCCTGTCTTGTGGGGTCAAACTAGCCATATTTATATAGTCGAAGAGAAATCCCCACACCAGGTAAATATAACATTATAACATTTTGGTCAAGGGTCCACATACTTCTGGTTAAGTGACTAGTGTTGTAACCGATACAAAACCTATATTTATGAGTCTTATGTAGCTAAAGCCACCAATTCCTTGGTTTTACATTGTGATAAACAGCTAAATGTGTAACTGTTTGAATGTTGTTGTTTTTTGGAAGTTGAGGTGAAGGTAAGGAGGGTGGAAGGAGAGGCTGAAACCAGTTTCAGAAGCCGTTGTATTTGGGAACTCTGTCAGAAACTTGCTGACATGACTAAACATGTAGGTGAAGACTAATGCAATAGCAATAATTAAACTTCAACCTGTGCAAATGAGTGTGTAGTGATCAATTCATCAATATCTACATGAAAGTATTTACCAGTGTTATTCTATTAATACCTTTGCAGCAAGTGTAAGGTACTTGAACACCTGAGACTTCTGTTAACCTCATAAAGCTTCCTTACAAATATGAGACAAAAACAGCCATTGTTTATTATAGTAAGGATCACTGTGCTGTGCTTTGGTCGAAACAAGGAAGTATGCTAACACACAACTTCTGAGATCTAGGGTTCTAGGTTTCAAATCTTCAGAACCCTGCATGGACATGATTGCCTAATTATAGACAAAAGAGTCTTAGGTAGATGAACGTCTTAATGCATTTTCAATGCCAACACTGCCAAGTCTGGTATGTGGACCAGATAAACTATGGTGACCCTTGAACAAGGAAACTGACAAAACTTTGGGTCACAGGTTTTGGTGTCACTCAACTGTAGGACAAGTACATATGAGCATCCACAAGGACTTACTACATTAGGTGTCAATAAGTGTTCTGTGTGTTTCCCGAGGTCCTGATGGAACCCAACACAGACTTAGGAACAACTCCTTTAAAAAAGTCACCACAGGCTGAAGTTGCCAAGTTTCTTAAAGGAAACAATGGATTAATCGTGCCGTGCTACATTACACCCAGTACTGGGTAATTCAGACGGCAGATACTTTAGAGGCTACTGCTGTATGCACTCTTTAGAGGGTGGAGTCTAACTAGCCAGAGGAATCACCCATCACAAGGGTCTGCTGTGAATAGGATTGCCTATTCAGTCAAAACACAACTAAAACAAAACAGGATAAGTAGATGATGTTTATCATTTCAAAAACAGTAAACCAGTTAAACCACCATGACCTACAAATTAATATCTTACAATGTATACAGGACAAATTATTTTTGCTTGCATGTCAAAAGACTAGCCTATGTCGTTGCCGTCTAACATTTAAATCCCTGTATTGATGGGTATAGCAGCAATGTCTTTTGGACTGGAAAGAATAACCTGTTAATCAAACTATTGACTTTTGATTAATTCATTAAAAGGTTAACAACCTAAAACTGGTATGAAACGAAGTACATGGTCAACTGTACCAATGACCAAATGATAGAATCTCAAAAAATCTGATGTTAGAAATTCATTAAGGTATTAATCACATTAATTTTTGTAATGATATTTAAATACTTTTATATAACTCACCTTGTGCAAAAATCCCAAGGGGCATTATACATCCCATCCAAACCAACAGGTATGCCTTCATTGTGCAGCCCATCAGCCAAATCAGTACTGTGTTCTCCTAGAATAAAAAACACTGTCTGGATCAAACATGGCAGGTTTTACCACTTTAAAGTCTTTCCATCCAATGTCAGCCCTCCTCCTATTCAGAGAGGAGGATACCCGGGTTGAAGGGAGTGGAGCGTGTGCAGGGTTTATTTTGTACATTTCTACTGAGAACTGGGAGTTGCTCTCCACAAATGACAATGTCCTGATGAACCAAAGGTTGGTATTAAATTTTACCTCTTCACCCAGTAAAAAAAATCGCTTCCTGAATCACCTAACTATGAGCAGCAGCCCTGTGTCAACTTGGAGCTGTGATACTTGAGTGGAAAAAGCACGACCAGGACACTTTAAAAGAATACAAGCAGTCCAACAAAAACAACAACAACAATAATAATAATTTTGTGATTCTCATACCACAGTATCAAACTAAGTCTCAGGACTCACAACTGGAAGGATAGTTGTTGTCATATTGTTCATTGAGTGAAGTATCTATTTAAGTGGAAACCCACACAGACATGAAAAGGGACCAGAACCTCTTGAGAGGTGACCAGGGCCTCTTGGCAAATGAGACAATCCTATTAGAAAGTCACCAGAAGTACTTTGAGAAGTAGCCAGCACCTTGCAAAAGTAGCCAAAGAGCCTTTAAAAGTGTCTAGAACCTCTTAGAAAGTGACCAGTACCGCATAGAAAGTAATTGGGTCATATAACAGAACCAGAACCTCTTAAAAAGTGACCAGAATCTCCAATAAACTGACCAGATTATGTTTATAACGGAACCAGAACCTCTTATAATGGAACAAGAACCTCTTTTAACAGAGCCAGAGCAACTTTTAATGGAACCAGAACTTTTTATAATGGAACAAGAAACATTTTAATGGCTCTAGATAACCTCTTATAACAGAACCAGAACCTCCTTAAAAGGAACCAGAGTTTCTTATAATCTAATCAGAACATTTTATAACAGAGCCAAAACAACTTAGAACCAGGACCTCTTAAAAAGGGACCGGACTGACCCATGGCTTATCAGAAAATCAGTTACATCAATCATTTTGTGATTTTTGCACCCAGCTGGAAGGATCATTTATGTACAATTCTTCATTATGTGTAAATTATTCATTTTATTGCCACCATCTAGTTGAAGTACACAGCACAGGTGAAACCAGCCCACCCAGGACCTGCATAGACACGAACGTGTTTATGTTTTATGTTTTTCATGACTCAGACACCCAGCTAAGGTGAAATCAGAGTCACAGTGGTGGAACCGGTTGAAGAACCTTGTACTGGGATGGTCCGCTGGAAACGTCATATTGGAAGCCTCTCCGCCTGAGTGACATCTTCTGATGTAAAGAAATCGCCCAGAACATTACTCCTATCAGTCTCGGAGATCTTAATGACAGATTCTCCTGAACACAATGTGCTAGTACGGAATCGTCACATGGCTTAACAGCAACATTAATTTAATACAAAGACATTCTTTATTTATTAGAATTTTACAGCCATTCAACTGATTGCACGTCTTTGGACTGTGAGAAAACTGACCTGTCAGAAGAAACCCACACGGCCAACCTGGGCATCAAACCCAGAAGGCGACAGCTTTTGTAACCTCTTGATCCGACAAAGCTCCTAGGTCCGGTCTTAAGTCAGTCAGAGTCTTTAATGTCATTTCAGACCCATAGAAGTACATATTGAAACCAAACAACGATCCTGCAGAGCCACGGTGCAACAAAAAGCAAGATAATACAATTTTTTCTAGGCCTGGTGCACCAGAATGTAAAGATTTTGTGCAAATCTTGACCTCGTTTCTAGGCAATAGTGCATTGGATGCTTTTTATGTGTCACTTAATAAACATGCACTGTATAATAAAATGTTTTGAGTGGCCGGCTTGTGGGAAGTGCTCAGGGTCACCCATTGGTCTTGCTTTAAGGGTAACCGCACCCGTCTGTTTTAGCTAACTCCACCTCAGGTTCAAGTTGGAAAATTGCTCAAAAATGGGAGGGGCACTTTGGGAGGGGCAATGAGGTGACGTAGTGGTTTAGGGATGTGGCAGAGAGGGAAGCTGGGTGGGCTGGGCTGCTGGAGAGTCTGAAATTGAAGATTTTGCCCCACCACCAACTAGCTAAATAATAACAAACTAAAACTGAAAGACTAAACAGTAAATAATGCTAGCTAACTGACTAACTAGCTAAAGTAACCCTGCTAAGACTA